>VXAZ01007529.1:609707-678646 GCA_013399875.1 Gymnorhina tibicen
TTTTTTAGTTGCGAGGGTAATTCATTGTCCTGGGAACATTAAACTGGCCCCTCTATGAATCTGCCCCTAGCATGGATCCTAGCCTAGGATATCCTGCCATTCCCACGCACTCTCGGTTCATGAGGTGTCTGCAAAATTACAGTAGCAATTGTCAATGTCAAGAGTGGCTTTAAACCTCTTTTGATGAGGGATGAGCAATGCATCATCTGAAGTGCTGACAGCCATTAGTAACAGGCCAAGCCTGATAAACAATGTTCATTCACATTGAGAGGGGAATCCTGCTGTAATCAAGGTGCTGTTAACAGGTTTGAGTTACTTGAAGAGTAGGTTTTAAACTTCTCCACCAACTCTTGTGTGGGACCATCCCTGGCTCTCTTTAAGGATGTGACAGTAAAGGCCAGATCAAAGCAGCTTTCAAAAGGTGAGTCTTTGAATGAGCCTTGTGTGTGTAAAACACTAATGAACAGTCTGTCCCGTTTCAGTCCTGCCCTGCTGCCATTGATGAAGTCTTCAAATCCAAATTCAACGTGATCGGAGCAGTTGGCCTTGGCATTGCTGTAATGATGGTGAGTTTCCAGATTATTTAGAGGGTAGCTGGGTGCTCAGAGAATACTCAGAGCAGATGTCTTGTAGAACAGTGCCTGGCCCAGCAGCCCACAAGGCCATTCCACAGAGGACGAGTCCCAGCAGGATCAGGGTGTGTGCTGCAGGGCCCTGAGGCAGTGCAGAGGCTGGGATGTCTCAGGCCTCCCTGCTTCGGATTAGGATCTGCTTCCTTGCACTTTCAGCAGTGGTGAAATCTTATCAGTGGTGTGTGCATATATGGAGTGAAGATGTATTGGTCATGTTGCTGGCCCACATCTTAATTCTAATATCTCTTGGGGATTCTTTTCTTTATAACAATTACAGGTTCTGCTAGAGGGCTGAAATAACAGGGCTGCTAAGAGAACTTGTACTTTGTGTTTGACTTCTCTGGAGAAAAGCACATGCTGGGATGATCAAGGATTTCTTAGGAGATACAGCAGTGGTTTATAGCTGATGATGCTGTGCAGGGCCAGGAGTTGGACTCAAAGATCCTTGTGGGTCCCTTCCAACTTGACATATTCAAGTATTGAGGTGAATGGGATTCATGGGAATGAACTGAACTTGGGGGATGGTGAGGCAGGGATCCCAGAGTAAAATGTAAAAATACAGAATAAATGTGGCCTCTGGTGCTTGTCCTCATGCTGATTATAAGCATGTGCTTTCTTTTCCTGGTTTCTAACCTGTTTGCTTCCTTTCCAGATTATTGGCATGATATTCAGTATGATTCTGTGCTGTGCCATCCGCAGGGAAAGAGAGATGGTCTAAGAGCTGCAAACCCAAGATTCCTGCACTATAAAAATCCTTGTCATTAACTTTAGAGTTCTGAGAGCATTTCTAAAACGTTATATATTTGTTACCTTTTTAATGCTTTATTTGGTACTGATGTAGGTTTGCTTTTTATGTTACAGGTTAAAATGATAAAGGTTTATCTGACTCAAGACAAACATTGTACATAAAATATCTGACTTTCTTGAAACTTACATAATCTGGATGTAATTTATGTTGGAGACAATTTGATACTTAATAAAGAGTAAGATGTATTGTTTGTGGGGGAGAGGAGATGTTGCTCTGTTGATTAATCCCACTGTTGGATGCCTAGCAAGGAGTTGAAGTTGAGTAACACGTTAAGTGGTTTTGGGATAAAGCAGGAGATAACTCCTATGCCAATGCCCTATGTTTGAAGGGAATGGGAGATGCTGTCAGAGCACGTCAGGGAAGGTGTGGTCACCCTTCTTTTCCTTGGTGTGTGTGAACAAAAGCAGGTCTTAAGTACATTCCTAAAATGTCACTGCTGTAACACTTTTACTGTCACCTCCCTGGAGGGTGGCAGAGGCTGGCTGTCATACAGGTGATGTGCAGGCAGTGGTAGCTCGATGCAGCCAGGCTGGGCTCTGCCCTGGGGCCAGCTGGGCTTCCTGACATCAGCCTGTCTGCTGCCACAACTGTGGCACCCTGGCATCTGGCATGGCCTTGGGCCCTTGGCAGGGCACATTCCCTAGTGTATGCTCAGGATTTTTTCACTGGCTGGCTTGGGGCTTTGTTTCTCCAAAGTCAGTGAGGTGCAGTCTCAAGGGCTTACAACACGTGTGCCAAATCTCAGGTTTCCAAGTGGAATAAATGTAAGTTGCATGAGAGTTGTGTCCAGCTCTGCAGTTGCAGAGTTGAGGCTGTTCTGTTTCAGTTTAGGTATGGGTATGGGAGAGAGCAGAGACACCAGTGTGGAACCCTTAGCCTAAGGAATTACCAAGTTGTCCTGTATTTCTACTCTAAATGGCTTTTAAGTGGTTTTTTTTTGTCTCTAAAATACTTTGTGGTGGGGGCTGCCTGTGGACTTACCAGCAAGTTGATTTGCTGTTCCTGTACCTGGTGCTCCCTTACTGTACAATCTCGTCTGTGTTCTTGGAAGCTTCTGGTCTCTGTCCTCTGGGTAATACAAATGTCTCTGGGTAGTCCTTGCTTGTTCCCCTTTTTCTCCTGCAGGGAGGTTGGTATTTATTACAAGAAGTACCAGAAGTGGTGGGTGTGGGGCTCCGGCGGATGCATGAATGTATTGTCACCTTTGTGTTACCCTCTGTCACTTGTCTAAGGGAACCATGCAGCTCTCCTCTGTAATGTGTTGCACTGTTCTGTGTTCATGGGCCTTCTTAAAAAAAAAAAAAAGTTATTTAAAAAAAGTCAAATGGTAATCATGCTTTTGTGTGTCTTGCAGAGACTGATCTTATGTGGCTGTGTGTGACAGCCTGGAGGGAAAAATCTCTCATGGGAGTTTGAGAGCAGCCATGTCCCCACTGAGCTCTTGCAGAACTGAGAAGTAGCATTTTTGTCAGCTGTGTAATTCTGGGCATGAGAATGAACCTGGCACCTGCAAGAGCTGGGGTGAATAGCTGTCAGCCATCAGGAAAGTTTACTGCTGACCTTCTTTTGCTTCTTGTTCACAGAATCATTTAGGTTGGAAAAGACCTCCAAGATCATAGAGACCAACCTTTGACCAATCACCCCCTTGTCAACCACACCAGAGCCCTGAGTGCCACATCCACTTTTTCCTTGGATAGCTGCAGGGCTGGGAATGCTACCTCCTCCCTGGACAGCCCCTTCCAGTGACTAGTCACCCTTTCAGTGAAGAAGTTCTTCCAGGTGTCCAACCTGCACCTCCCCATGTGCAGCTTGAGGCCGTTTCCTCTCATCCTGTCCCTGTTCCCTGGGAGCAGAGCCCAACACCCCCCCGGCTGTCCCCTCCTGTCAGGGAGCTGTGCAGAGCCAGAAGGTCCCCCCTGAGCCTCTTTTTCTCCAGGCTGAGCCCCCCACCCCCCCCAGCTCCATCTGCTGCCCCTCATCAGGCTTGTGCTCCAGACCCTTCCCCAAATCTTTTGCCCTTCCCTGAACATGCTCCAGCACCCAGTATCCTTACTGAACTGAGGCAAATTGGACGTAGGCACTGAGGTGCCATGTACAGAGGGACAATTGCTGCCCTGGACCTGCTGGCCACACTTTTTGATGCTGGTGCATGTGTTCAGACTGCCAGCATCTGCTGTGGCTGTAGTCCAGCGCCTTTTGGCAGAGTCCAAGAAAATCCAGCGGGTTGTAACTGGGGGGAGGAGGACTCAGCTGTAGTCTCAGCACCTCAGAGCGTGAGGTTTGGGCAGTGGCTGCACAGACAGCTCTTGAGCTGGCATCCAGGTCAGCTGAAGATCCAGAAGTGAATACCTGCCCTGGTTCCTGTGTTCCACACAAGCTGGAGAGGGGTTTCCTGGGAGTTCTTTAGCTTGCAGTGCTGCAGCCTTACCCGGAGTGTTTATGCCACACTTTGCCTCTTTGATACCCACCTTCATCCACATGTGGTTTTTTTAAGCCCTATAGCCCTATCTTTTACCCTTCTTTTGAACATCCTCTGCATGTGTGTTGGTGTTTTCTGAGGAATCAACAGATGGGTAAATCTTACTTTACCAGAGAGGGAAGAGCTGATCTGTATTTCAGCTGATCTTTGTTCCAAGTATTAATTTCCTTTTAGTGAGAACATGGACTACAGATGTAAAATGTGGTTGCACTCAGCCTCAGACCTGCAGGCTACTCTGGAATGAGTACTACTTCAGTAATGAATATTGATGAGTTCCATGCTAAGTTTCACTTTACTGGTAGCAGTTGTGATGAAACTTCCTGAAGAACTGGCTTCTAAGGAATGGCAGCCCTGAAAATCTGAGTATGTGGCACTGCCTCCAAGCAGGGAGTAAGTTCCTGTCTTTGAGTTAGGTCAGGAATTGAATGTGACTTGTGGGGTAGTACAGAGAGGCAAAAGGGATAACAAATAGATCATTCTGGAAAACCGGAATGGGGGATTACAATACTGAAGGGGAAACGGTGCTGAGGACAATGTCAGAGCTGTGGCAGAAGTGACTGACACTGGTGAAATACTTGTGGAGGGAGGGACAGAAGGATCCCTCTGAGGAATAGTCTGCCCAAATTCAGAGTCAGCAGAGAAGCAAGTACTGGTGCTGGGAAAAAATTATCCTAGAGATGGGATGTCTGTTGGGAGGAAAAGATAGGATGAAGGAAAACATACAAAAGTAAAGCATTTTGTTTTTCCTATGCCATCCTTCCCCATCAGTAAACAAAGGTGCAGCTATGTTAAGACCTTAAAGCCTGCCTGGAATGTGAGAGACCACTCCAGAAAGGAAAAGGGCTTAAGCAGCTTTGTTACCAAACACAAGCAGGTTTATTCTTTACACACAGGTGCTGCTAATTCTTTGTAAATTTGCTTAAAATAGCTGTGGTTTATGGCCAGACGTGACATTATATATTCTATTATCTATGGGAGTTGCTTGTGGATAGCAAAGAGCTCTGGGATCTGAGCAATCCCGGTCTATCTAGATATTTTTTTGGATTTGGATGGTAGAAATGGTAACTGGTAATGTAAGTCCTGTTAAGCACTGCCTGTATAAGACTGTTAAATCACAGAACGGTTTGGAGTGGAAGGGACCTTAAACATCATCTCCTTCCAACGCCCCTGCCATGGGCAGGGACACCTTCCACTACCCCAGGTTGTTCAGAGCCCCATCCAGCCTGGCCTTGGACACTTCCAGGCATGGGAATTGCTCCTAGGCTGCTCTCAGCTGTGCCCCTTGGCTGCTGTGAGGAAAATAAGGGCAGATAAAGCCAAACCACTAAAAGACGGGGCTATTTTATGTGTTGTAACAGAGCACATGCAGAACATGGGAATTTGTACCAGGAAACAGCCTCTTACAAGCTTAAGAAAATAAAGTGTTTGACTAAGGGGAAGGACTTAGCAATGAAGTCCTGAGAAAGGCTGGATTTGGTTATCTACAAGGTAATTTTCCCAGAAGAAAGATTTTTTTTAGACTTACTTTGGTAAACTGGAGCTAGCCTGCCTCAGGAATGGAGGGACTCTAAAGCTGGCTGCATGGTCCACTCTGTGGGAAGGTGTACCAGGGCAGGGAGAGCCTGGTTTTCCAGGGGGACAGACAGGGTTTATTGCTGGGAAATGTCTTCCTCCTTTGCAGTGGAGCTGGGAAAGTCATCTGTGGTACAGCACGTTGTCATTTTACAGCAGCCCTGGCACATGAGCACCATAATTGAGTACAGGGTAAAAATGACAGTGGGCCCATGAAGTGGGGAAAGGCTGTGGGAAGCAGCTGGCTACAGTGGAAAGAGAGGGGTGGGCCCGGCACACTGGGAGGGTTGGAATAAATCCTGTCCTCTCATACACTTCAAAAACTTAAATCCCTGTGTTTCAGCAATTAACAGTCTTACTCACAGAGGGTGTAGAGATGTGTTTGCAGAAGGGGAGGATGTCATTACCTGCAGGGTGACTTCCACAGAACTAGAGGAACTGCTCCAGTAGACAGAAAGGCCTGGATTTATTTTGACAGGCTCTCTAAGCCAGGACTATACTCCTCCCTCTCCACTCACCAAGAGAAAAGAATAGCAAGTGCTTGCAGACAGTTTTTAGGAACTGCCTGTACCTCTCCACTGTTTTTCTTCAGCTGACTCTCCAAGCCCAAGCAAGCCTTGCAGAAGCTGGGCTCAGAGCAATTGTCCTGGGAGGGGGGGAAGCAGTGGGGCCTAAAATCCCGGTGATAAATGTGAGTCAGGCGCCGTTTCCATGGGGGCTGTGCTGTGAAGTTCAGGCTGAGCCCTGCCCTGTTCCCTTGCAGGCACTTGCAAGCCTCTGCAGGGAGCTGCCCAGCCAGTGATAAACGCACTGCCAAGGCTCCCTCCGACTGCTCCAGCATCTTTTTCATCCTGAACTGCCTGAGAGGGACCTGGAAGAGCCTGGAATCCCATGTGGGACCAGTGCCTGCTGTCCCTGGGTGAGAGATGCTGTTGCAGCTGCAGAGCACAAGCACAGCCCAAGCTGAGTTTTGTTGGGTTTCTATATTTAGGGGGTGGTTTATGCCTATGGCCACTGTATAATTATGATTATAAAATAGCCACCTCTTCAGTTTCTGCCTCTTGGCAGCTCTCAGGAAACGACCTAATTTGAACTGCCAGCAGTGAGGACCTTGAACCCTATCAAAAGTCACTTTTAACTGAACCTAGAACATCTAGACATTTGCCAGACTCTGCTGGCAGTGACAGAAATAGTTCAGTGAGATTTTTCCACTGCTGGACACAGGCTTCCACATGCGTGGCTCCTACACGATGAATCCACAAGGCAGCCATTCATGGCACACTGAATGCTTCTCTTCTCCCGCTGCCGATTTCGGGATCAATAGAAATTCAGGCTGGGGCTGAGAACTGACCTTTTATGCCTTGTTCTAATGCTGGCCTTTAGTCCTCGCCTTGCCACGCACTGGGCGGCTGCGCTTCTGCCCTGCCCCACCAGCACCACTGCTGCCTTTCCAACACCAACAGGGCAGGTCCTGCTGGGAGAAAGGAGCTGGCATCTCCAGCTGCTGCTCCGTGGCTGCGTGTGAGGAAAGAGCAGGGTGGAGGAGGGCTGGGGAAGCTGCACCACGGGACAAGTTTTTCGGCTTCGGGCTGGCTGCGCCTCCAGCTTACGCCAGCATCGCCTCTGCTTGTGGAGAGCTGGGGGAGCCCTCACCAGCCCTTTCCAGACCCAGAGGCTCACCTCAGCTGCAGGTCTGTAATTAAAAGGAACAGCTTTAAATATCCTGGCAGTGGAGATGCAAGGCAGAGCGAGTTCTCAGCAGGGACTTGGACATCGCCGTAGCTCGGGTGATGTCCCACCATCAGCAGCACAGCAGAGGAGAGGTGGGGCCAGCGTTCAGCAAGTCATGATTCGTGGCTTGGGCCACCTGCACAGTGTGAGTGCAAACAGATGGGGAAGGTTGCAGTGGGTGTTCAAAACAGTTCCTCTTCTTTTGGGGGATTAGCCACTCCTTTGCAGCTCTCTGTGACTTTATTCTGCATGGGGGTGAAGGCAGTGCCTGAGAGTTGTGGATGGTTTCTGCCTTTTGTTAGAGAGGTGCCTGTGGCTTTTTAGAAAGGAAAAGCCGTGGAAGTGTGAGCTTCTGGGAGACAGCTTCATCCATTCAGTCCTGACAGACCAAGAGGGGAAGTCACTAAAATACCTGGGCACCTAAGCTTTTCCTTGGGACTAACAAGGCAAAGCTCAAGAGCTTCGCCTACACTCAGCCCCCAGGCCCCTGGAATGTGCAGATAGTCATCAGGCTTTGCCTGGGAACAGGAGCAACAGCAATGCAAAACAAATTTCCTGAGCCTGGTCAGAGCTGAGTTGGGTGGCTCATGCCTCAGGCTTCCCCCAGGAGGAGGTGACCTCGCCTGCCTCTCTGGCATGGTCTCCCTGTGTGGGAAGGTGCATCCTAGATGCTTATGGACATCTGTGGATGCACCTGGAGGATGGATGGGATGAGGTGTAAGTGCTCCAGAGGCAAATGTTCTCAAGGACATGGCAGGAGGAAGGGCATTTTATAGAGCAGATTCCCCCAGGAGCCCCTTGTCTGCCCAGGGAATGCATCCCCCTCACCCATCTCTCTAGATGAGCGCCCAAATTCCTTCTCCATGTGCAATCAGTGGAGGAGACAAGGCTTTTAATCCTTTTTCACAAGGCTCTGGTTCACCCAGGTGCCCTGCACACCTCTGCCATCAGTGTTGTGTGGAGGGACACCGTGATGAGCTACGACCTGAAAGCACCAGACCTGGCACAGCCCAACAAGCAGCCAGGCTACTGACACATATCCCGAGGTGCCAGTCTCTTAGGCACACCTGGAAATAGCCCTCTGCCCCGGTACAACACCCTCTGGATTTGCTGGTTTCATTTGGATTCACCCATTTTTCCTCTGCCACCCCTGAGCTTGTGAAACACAAACAGAATGGATGCAGTAAGATTTAAAGCAGGCATTTCTCCTTAGGGGGACTGTGGGAATGTGAGGTTGCAAGTGAACAAAGCACAAAAGACAGTCCTGGTCAGTCACTAACCTGCCTTTACCTCTCCTGGCTGGGAGTCACCCGGTGCCCAGGCATTGCCCAGCCCAGGGTCCCTCATTCTGGGGTCTTTTGGAGCTAAGGCCATCAAGGAATACGGGCTTTTGGGATCCTTATTGGTATCCCATGTGCTCAGCTCTGCATCTCAGGAGGTGCATCTGCTGTGCCAAACTTACTGATCTGGTTTCGGGTGCCCTGGTAAAGGTGGCCTGGAAGTTTTCTCTCTAGTCAGCCCTCCTGGTTAACTGGTTCATATCAGTTCTCTCAGCTTGATACCAAACACTGCATGGCAGCTTCCCAGAGGACTAAAACTCTTGTTTTTCAACAGAAAAATGCAAAATCCCACAGTAACAAGTGACCCCTTTCTTCGTGCCAGTCCCTAGAGCTACCAGGCAGTGACAGAGCCATCCCAAAAATCCTGGGAGATGTCCTCAGCCACTGCAACCCAAAGCGGATGAGTAGGGGCTGAGGGTACCACGTTCTCTTTCCACTCCTGCTCCCCTTTCTGGCAACATTTTAAAATAAAGCAGTACATCATTCCCTGTGTTTGCTAGGAGCAGCGTGGAAAGCTTCCCTCAGGTGTCCTGTGCCGGGACCTGGAGCAGGATGTGCTGGGAACAAGGTGGGACTTAGATCAGGGGAAAAGAAGCGGAAGACAGGGGCTTGGAAAGTAAAGGAAGGGACAAAATGGGAAAGGGTCAGGGCTAGAAACAGAGCAGGGAAGGGAAATGCAGGGCATAGCTATGAGGATAAAGGTGAGGGAAAGCAGCAAGTTGTGGGGAATGACAGGAACAGGTAATACTTGGGAGAAAATGTAATGGCCTGGGCATGCAGGAGGTGAGACAAAGTGTGAAATATACAAAGGGCTCTCCCAGCTTGAAATGTTGGCACCACAACAGGGTCTAGCAAGTGGTTCTTTAGTTTTGATGATGAAATCAAACACTCCAACCTTCTGATGGTCAATATGTGGCAGCACAACCCCACACCATGAAATGTAGCTTTTTCCATTTATTAAAATATAGAAAACCAAACAAAACCAAAATCAAAACCCAAACAAAACCACCAAAAAAAAAAATCCCAGCCAGATGCAGAGCACAAGTGAAATTAAGACTGCAGTCTCAGGTGATGCTGGCATGAAGAGAAATGAGCACGTGCATCGCAATAAAGATCTGCAAGATCTGTGCTTCCCTTCTGGCAGGATCTTGGAGGCTCTAAGGAACAAATCTAGGAATTCAAGGAAGAGATAGAGCAGTCTTGTGATGAAGGTACATGGATGTTGTCCTGCTTCAGGCCCAAACTGACATAAGTCAGAGGTTCTTGAGCTAAAAATAATCTTGACTTACCAGATCAAATATCCATAGGCCTAAAACAGGCTGCAAAAAAAGTTGTACCTTCATAGCAGCCTTTCCTAATTTTTGAATTATTGACTAATTGTCTGCATTTTTTGGGGTGAAACATTTACACTTTTTAAGTCTTGTTCTACCCTCTAAGAAGTGACTGTGTTTCTGCTTCCTGCCACTGCCTGCACATCAGCTACGTTCCATGGAAAAGTCTCTACGTTGGGGTTTGTTTGCTGCCTGCCAGCTCTGTTCCAAGCAGCATATTTTCCATTTTGCACACAACTGCCAGTAAAAAAAAGTCCCAGAGAATTCCACGCGTGCCTCTGCACCTCTCCAGATAACAGCTCCTTTTCATGTTAGTTCTCATGCAACTATGTTGCAGCTAATTTTGTGCAAATACCTTTGAGGCCAAAAGGTGCTCCTGAACCAGGAGCTTAATTTAGTCAATGCTGTGTGGGCTCAAGAGTTCCTCACTCATTTTCCCCTGGCTAGGTCAGGTTTTGCAGATCCAAGAAGTTAAACAAACAATTCTTATTTTAGTATTTTATTCGGCAGTATCACATTTAAACAGTCACTTTTCAGAGCAGAATAGGGAATTCCCTCTTTTCTTCCTCTTCCTTCTAATTTTTTTTTTTCTGTGCTTCCAGTCCCTGAACCAGGGCAGGATGGAGGGAGGGTGTTGGTCTGGGTTGTGCTCAGCACTTTATTGACCAAGAGTTTTGCCCATGGGAAGAGTCCTGCCACCAGCCTGGAACCTGCTCAGGCTCCAGAGCAAACACTCCTAAAAACAGCTTTCACTAAAGCCACGCCTGCTGAAAATGCCATTGCCAAAAACAGCAAAAGGATTCTTTAAATCCCTGTAGGACTTGGCGACCTTCCTCTGGCCTGGAGGGCAGCAGCTCTGTATTCTGTGTTTTCCCAGATGCAGTCACCTCCTTCTGCACGTGCCAGAGGTGCTGCTGGAGACCCTCTGAGAAGAGGAATGATGTCACCGTGTTTGCCCTGGACTCTGCACCCACAGAATTCCAGGATGGGTCAGGCTGGAAGGGACCACAGCGGGGCAGCTGGGCCCACCTCCCTCTCCAGCAGGGCCATCCCAGAGCACAGGGCACAGGATTGTGTCCAGAGGGGTCTGGAAGATCCCCAGTGAGGAGACTCCACACCCTCTCTGGTCTCTGTTCAGGGCTCGGTCACCACACAGGACAGAAGTTCTGCCTCCTGTCCCGGGGGAACTTCCTGGGATCAGTCCCTGCCCGTTCCTCTGGTGCCATTGCCGGGCCCCTGGAGCAGAGCCTGGGCCCTGCTCGGAGCCCTCCCTGCAGACAGGGACACCCAGGGCTGAGGGCCCCTCTCAGCTGGGGCTCCTCTCGAGGCTGCACAGCCCCAGCTCCCTCAGCCTTTCCCTGTCAGAGATGCTCCAGACCCTAAGGCATCTCCTCAGCCTCTGCTGGCCCCGCTCCAGGAGCTCCCTGTCCCTCCTGTCCTGAGGAACCCAGGACTGGACACAGCTCTCCAGATGTGGCACACAGGGCTGAGCAAAGTGGCAGGATCCCCTCCCTGACCTGCTCTTCCCAATGCAGCCCGGGCTGCATGTCCTGTCCACCCACCCAGGGAGGCTCACTGTAGCTCAGCCTTGGGCCAGAAACTATTTCACTGCACAAGGAATTTTCAGAGAGGAACTAAACCCATTCCTGCACTCCTGATTTGTAACCTCTACGAGCAGCCACGTGCTGCCCAGTTCACCTTCACTTTTCCACCACTTTTACCCAGTTGCTTCTTAGCCATAGTAGAGAGGGAGATACATATTCCTTCAATTACTCACTCTTTCCCCACGCAGAGGCTCTCCCGTGGGAGCAGCCCAACACTGCAGGGGCAAGTCTCGCCTATAGGGAGGCAGGGAGATGGGGATTCCCTTTCAATTTCCTCCCTTCGTGCAGACAGAGTTTAAAACAGTGTTTATAATCAGTGGAATGACTCAGGAAAGCAGCTCTGGCAGGGTGGGGAGCCTAATTTGGAAAAAAAAAAAAAAAAGGCAATGACTTTTGCTTTATGATACTTTGGCTGCTCTTCAGCCATCAGTACACAAAGGGCTTTTCTTCCTGAGCCATTAGCTAAATGAATCAGCAGAGATTTCCAGCGCAGTGTTTCTCCCGAGTCCCACCTCCTCTCAGACTCTGGGGGCACGTATCCCTCTGCCGCTGCAGGGACAAACAGGACACAAACAGGAAGGTGCCTTTTTAAAATGGGAGGTTACTATAAAAATAAATCATGACTCTTCTGCAGAGAACAGCAAACACAAATTATGGGAAATATTTTCGGCCTTTGCCGCTGCAAAGAGAGCGAGTGTAAACAGCCCAGCTGGCACAGCAGGCTGACACCGGGTGTGGGATGGCTCGCAGCCCTGCAGCTCCAAGGCTGCCACAGCATTCCCAGTGCCTGTGCTGTGGTCAGGAGAGGACAACCCCCCGTGCTCCCCGGGGCTCTGCTCCAACTAGCCCAGCACCCCCACAGCAGAGCACAGCGCCCAGACTCGGGGTGGGGATCCCTCCCATGAGGGTCTCCAAATAACCTTAATTTCAGTTCCTTCATTCCCAACAGAGGCTGAACGAGGCAGCTGTCCAGAAGACATCAGAGCACCTTCCCCATGGAGACAGGCTGGTGAAGTTGGAGCTGTTCAGGCTGGAGAAGGGAAGGTTGGTGTGCGGACACCTCACGGAACCTCCCAGTAGCTGAAGGGGCTATAGGGAAGCTGGAGAGGGACTTTTCATCAGGAACTGGAGTGACAGGGCAAGGGGCAATGGCTTCACACTGACAGAGAGCAGGGTTAGTTTGGGTATCAGGAAGAAATTGTTCCCTGTGAGGGTGGTGAGGCCCTGGCACAGGTTTCCCAGAGAAGCTGTGGCTGCCCCATCCCTGGAAGTGTCCAAGGCCAGGCTGGATGGGGCTCTGAGCACCCTGGGATAGTGGAAGGTGTCCCTGCCCATGGCAGGGGGTTGGAACAAGTTGATCTTTAAGATCCCTTCTGCCCCAAACTCTTCCATGTTTCTGTGATTCTAAGGCTCCCAAGGCACCAGGAAGGTTTTGGGCACCTTCTGGAGCTTTGTGTGCTGGAAGGAAGAGGCTGTGCCCAAGCCCCCAGGCAGGCAGGTGGGATTGATATGGGAACATGCAGGGCTGCCTCCCCCCACTCCCAAAAAAGGGAAAAAAAAAATCAACACCCAACTTCCCAAAGCAGCTGGGTCAAGGAGAAGTGGCCGTGTGACTTCCCTGGTAAAGGTAAGTGAGAAAGGCAAGGATGAAATCATCTTCCCACAGAGGAAAGGGATACCGGTTCCCCTCCCCCAAAACTATGGAGAGGCTTTTATCTGTCACAGCAGGGAGTGCTGGAGGAGCTGGGTTCCTTCTCTGCCCAGCACCAGAAGGTGAGGTGGACCCAAGAGGCACTTGGCTCCAAATTCCTGAAAACTATCAAGGGGAAGAACTTCTCCACCTTTGTTTAAAGTGCTGCAAAAATCTACAGTGAGCACAGAGGGTACAGAAAGTACCCCAAGAGGATGGCTTCTATCCCGTATATAACTGGAACTTTAAAACTCCCGGCTATTTACAGCTGCCTTGCTCTAAAATCAAACACTTTTCAGCAGTTCTTTTCTCCAGCAACAGCCCTTAGGAGGCTCTGTGAAGCTGTTGCCCTAATGTTCAAAATTTACCAACCCCTTTTTCTGATGGATCAGGTAGATGTGGGACGTGGGACACACAAGAAGATCAAGGAATGCGTCCCTGAAGTTGGTTTGACGACGGAGCCGTGCAGGCTCACCTGGCAGATGCATTATCAGTGCTGAAGGTGTGATTATCATTAAGCTAAACGAGGTCTCACAGGTGTTTCCATGCTCATCAGCACTTATCTATGAAGATGAAGGGCACTGGCAGGTGATTGACTTGGGTTTGTTTTGTTTAGTGGGGTTTTTAATGTGTTCTGCTTAGCACAGCTGCGTGAAGGGAAATCAACATTTACCACCCAGCAATAGATTATTGTCTCATCTGATTTGTAGCAATCTTTATAATAAATGCAAATAAATAATTCCTGCTGTTGAACTGAATTAATGCTAATAATTGGCATTAATGTATGCCACCTTACAGAAACCAAAAGGCCTGTAAGAAAAAGTTTCTCTTGTATACTGAAACTGAAGAGTTAGCTCATGAGAGTTCATGTACTCTCATCACATAAAACAGGACTTGTTTGTAGAAAATAGTGTCTTTTTGCTGGCCAAGGCACACAGGAAAAGGTTAATATGCCAAATTTACCTAGTTACACATCAGCTATTTAGAAGTAGCAGAAGTTTAAAATTTAATTATGCTAAAATATGCAAACAGGGGATAGACGCACATATGTGCACTGTCAGCTGAGCAGCCACGCTTTGGGGAACTGGACAAAACCTCACAGTGCTTTCCTTCAGTGGAAGTAAGTTTGTGACAATATCCTCCCTCCCATTTCCATTCTTACAGCCACGGTACTGCACAAGCCCAATAGAAACACATCCACAATCTACCTTTCCACCTCAAAAAACCCTCAGCAACGCTTGGTAACACACAGAGCTTTCTCTATTTGCACCAAGTCTGACTCCAAAATCCTGACTGGCTCGGTACTTCCACTTCAAATGACAATACACAGGCAAAACAATTCTCCACACTTCAAAGGAGGTGCCACAGTCAGGCAGCCAAGGAATTTGGAATTTTGATCCTGCCCACCCTAACTGTTACAAATACATATTATAATACTGGCTTTCCGCAAATGTTAAAGGATGCTATATGTATAATGTTAAAGTAGCTTTACTATAAGGATATAGGTTTTTTTGGTAACAATAGCTAATGCCTTTATTTCTGTTATTAATAGTAGTAAAATAGCTGATATAGTTGTGCTTGTGGTAATTGAACTGTCTGCTTGGTTGGATAACACCCAGTGAATCTATAATGAAGACCCCTGCTACTGATATGCCAACTATCAGCAGCCACCGTCTGCAGACACCATGGACCAAAGCCCAGCCTGGAGGTGATAACAAAAACGGACTAAAACCACAGCCAAGGAATATGCATGCTCTAAAAAGGTAGGCCCGAGGAGGAGCCGTGCTAAACAGTTCCTAGAATATGTAAACTAGTTTGAGGAAAAGTTTGAATATGCATAATTGTTTATGGATATGCATTAGGCTGATGCAGTAGTAAAGGTATGTAAACGGTGTCCCCATATTAGCAGGCGTGCTCTTGGCTGAGTGCCAAGGGTACCCAGCGCTGTAAATTTTGCTTTATTGTTTTTGTCCCTTACTGTCTCTTTATTAAAACTTTTAAATTCTAACAGGAGAGCGAACCTCGTTTTTCACACTAACAAAATGAGCTTTCTTGAGACTTAACATGAAAAGGGAATAGCTAACGAAAGCACCCGTGGTGTCTTGTCCAACACGCACCTAATTCCACTACAAGTACGTTGCAGCAGGGAGAACAGCATGAGGAGCCTGGAATGCTGGGATTCCAAGATACCAGTGCAGCATGGATTGCAGCTGCAATAGGGAGGGTCACATGAGGATGGAAGGCTCTTCACCTTGGTGGGACACCTGCCACATGGTCAAGGGCTGTCACTGCTTCTGCCAGAGGCAGCACTGAGAAAAAAATGCTGCCTGTGGTTAACCTTGGTTTGGCTCCAAAGTCAGCAGGAGGACGAAGGGGATGAATCTGGCCATCCCCGTACTCTCAGGTACCCACCCTTCCCTCCTCTTTCTGATAGGAAAGGAATCTCAGTTCAAAACTCCAAGCCCAACTGAACCTGGCAAGTACAAGCATGGAAATGAATCAGACCATTCCCAGAAAAGTTTATGTTTCACCCAAAAGCTTAAACACAAAGGACTGGCCATTTCAAAAACTGCACTGTGCTCATTCAATCCCCAAAGCGTTTGAGACTGCAGCACATAAAACTTAGTGCTCAGTGTCACATTTGGATTGGGAATGCTGTAGGCAGATGATGCAAGCTGGGGTGGGGACTCTTGCCACCAGACCACAATACAAAGGCCTATTTCTGAAAATGTGCATTTCTCAAAAAGCACACTAAGTTATTTTCTTCTTCATTCTATGAGAAGGGGCAGGTAGGGCTGAACAAGCTGGCATGCTGTTGGTTTTGTCCTCTTCCAAACCTGGAAGGGCTGGTTTGGGATCCAGGCAAGATTCCCAGCCAGCCCTTGCTATGGTGAATTTTTCCATTATCACCACGAACAGCTTTCAGAGTGACTTGTAATTGCAATGAAAACTCTATTTGTTTAGGCTGTTCAGCTGAGGATGAGTGGAACAACTGTGAACTAATGCACATTCCCAATCATTCCCAGCTTATTACAGGCAAGAATTGACTTTAGCTGTAGGAAACGGAAATTCCAGAATAGCCACGCAAAGCTGTAGACTCAAAATCTGTCCCTGTCTATCCTGCAGAGTCTTCCAGCAGTGTTCAGCCACTGCCAGACATAAACCAGGGTTTTACAGGAGGAAGAAAAAGGAGAGGAGCTGCAGCATTGAGCTCCTGCTGGACACTCCACAGACAGACTGCAGTGGAACTGAAACAAAAGACCTGGTAACGCCTAATTTCACAAGGTACAAGAGGGGCACCCACATCACGGGAAATATAAAAATGATTTGGGCCTTGTCTGTTTCTAAAAGCCAGTGGAAAGACTCAGGGTTAAACCCAGGAAGTAACAAAGGAAATGCATGTCCCTCTTCCTACAACACCATGGTCTTTCCTCACAAGGACAGGCCCAGCACCTGAGAGCCATTTTAGCCACTCGTATTTTACATCCTACACATCCAGGTGGTTACAGCTCCTCTGGGAAGCACAATTCCTGTGGCCTGCAGCTCTCAGAGGGAACAAGCTCTTCACTGCAGTCCTCTGCAACTGCTGCTGACCACTGATTTCAGAGACACATTTCATCTGTTTCCCAGGCAAAGCAGGAGCTGAGATGATCAAGCCAAGATCAAAGAGATCAATTAAAATAGGATGCTAAACCAATTAATAATAGACAGGGATCTGGTTACACTGCCAGCATTTATAGTTACAGTCTTGCTGATGTTTATTGGTATGGCTTTACAATGAAAATAATTTTTTTAGAAGTAATTCAAGGCTAGCAAACACTGAATCACTGGTGGGCTTCCAACAACACTTCTTTTGCTGTCTGGAGTCCCTCAAATCAGGTGTAGTTGCTGGAGTTCCTCCTCCTATCTTGCACACATCTTATTCCTCCTGGTTTCTCTTCCTGTGTATTCCAGGATAGCAGACAGACCTTCTGACTCTTGCATGATCTGGAATTTTCACCCATGGGACTCTGGTTCCTGTATCAGCTCCTTCTGGTCTGAGGGCTGGTCAAGATTAGAGTTCGTTAAGAAGGATAAAGCCAGGAGATTGGCAAAAAAAAAAAAAAAAAAGGACAGAGCAGGAACTTTTATTGAGTGAAATATCCCTCCTTCTTTCTTCAGCAAGAAAATAATCATGGCAACAAGAAAAAAAAATACAACCAAAAAAGTAATAAAAAAGTGCATCTGTTGCAAATAATATTATTCTTGTCTCTCTTTTTGATCCTTATTTTGCAGAGTTTAAAATTTTAGCAATTTTTCCTCTTCCTTTGTTTTTTTTTTTTTGTGAGAGTGCAGCATCAGTCATTAGTTTCTTCTTTAGTTTCTGCAAAAAAACCCGAACAGATTCATAAGAACATGTGATCTCACAGGACACAAAATACCTTGAATTTTTCAAATTTGTATATCTCAAAATTAGACACATACCCCCCACACAGACACCCTTCCAAAGAATATTTAAGGCATATGACACCTTTCAACAGTTCTAGAGTAATGTAATTCTGTTTCCAAGGTAAAAGCCTGAAAATCCAAACAGAAAGCTCTCCCTTCCCCTTCTCTCTTCTTGTTGAAGTTCTGCCTTGAAGAGATGTGTTTATGCCTCTGGAAATCTTAGAAATAATCAGTTCTGTGTAGCCATGCAGCTCACAACAGATGACGTCTGAGGAAACACAGAACTCTGCAATCTATTTTACTGACTTTTACTGACCTTTCTGTCCCCATTTCTAAAAACAGATGGATCTATGAACTAGGTATAGGATAGGTATAGGATCATGGGAGCTGTGTCAGGCAGTAGCTCACAAAAAAAAATCATGCCACAGTTTTCATCCGGCATTCAGGGGAGCTGCTGCTGTCTTGGAACTCTTCCCTTTCCCCCCCTCCTTCTCCAAGAAAACAATCAGCTGGTTACCAACAATTGTCTCTCCTTTCTTGCTGCTGCTCTCTACCTCCTCTTTTTCAGCGAGTGCTGCCAACTCTGGCTCTGTTTGGTGGCTCTGGTAGGAACTCTGCTCTGGTGGTGTCACTCCCTGTTCTCTTCCAGTCTGTGGCACGGATTCCAGTGCTGTTCCATTGGGCACTTGAAGAAGATATGGCTCTGTGAAGTACTGTCCTCCTGCCGTGCTAGAAAAAGGCATTTGGGAATGCAACTGATTGGAGAAAGGAGCTCCCTGCACGTAGAAATCACTCCAGGGCACAGCTGGATAGGCAGGGATGTCTGCTGAGGGAAAAGCCACCAAGAAAAGACAGAATAATGAAAATAATGGAAGCATATCTATGTACAAGATGTGTGCTGTGCTTTGCTCAGTGCAAACACAGCACTGCAGTGCAGCAGACACCACACACACACATCAAGGATCACTTTGCTGTTTACACTGCAGTGTATTTATCCAAAACATGGTTCTTAGGAAGAAAAGCTTAGGAAGGTCATAGCATTGTGCTAATCAAAATAAAAAAAACTCCATGATGCCACTCAGCACTGATCCTGAGTGCATGTAATGACAGTAGAGACAGCCCACTAATTTTTTTTCCAGTCCCATTTTCCAGGTTAGTTCTGCCAAGCATAAGCTGGATGCTTACTCTTCATTTTCATTTATAAAAGCTGTAAACCAGGAAGCAGGAACGTTTTGTTAATTAATATCTATTATTCAACTAAGCTGCTCACTTGCTTACTTGCTGATGTAAGACTCACAGGTGTGTCTGCACTGATAGACTGGTTTCCAGCTCTGCACTTTGGAAATCCTGGAACATTGTTAGGAAAAAGTTCTTCCCTGTGAGGGTCGTGAGGTACTGGAACTCAGAGAAGCTGTGGCTGCCCCATCCCTGGAAGTGTTCCAGGCCAGGCTGGATGGGGCTCTGAGGAACCTGGGATATTGGGAGATGTCCCTGCCCATGGCAGGGGGTGGGACTGGATGAGCTTTAAGGTCCCTTCCAAACCAAACTATTCCAGGATTCTGTGATTCTGTGAACTTGGTCATCCCCACTGCATAACAGAAAAGCCTTTCACTGCTGTCTGTGCTCTGGACAGAAGTATGGAGTAAGAGAATATCAACTTTGTTCCTTCAGCAACCTTCCAGCTTCACCAGCTTACACCTTTACACACCCCTTTATGCTCACACAACATGCCCCAAGGAATGCAACACACACTTGGGCATCAAGCTATAAAAATATTTATTTTGATGCAGTCTGGGCCACAGCCCTCTCATTATTTCTGGCACTTCAGACTGAAAAACCACAGAAAATAATAATTATGCCTTGGCACTACAGCAGGGAGCAGGGCCAAGGTATTAGATAGCACGGGTGCTGCCAACCTGTCCTGGACAATGTCAGCTGTGAAGAGTGGGGACAGGAGCCAGCTTGCAGCCTGATGTGAGTCAGACTCTGAGTCAGACTTCCCTCCCTGACAAGGGCCACAGAACTGGTACAAAAACAGCAGCAGCATCTGTGGTCTAACACTCTTTGTTCTCTCATGTCATAAGACAAGGGATGGAGCTTTTGGAGCGTGACCTTAATTTAACAAACCTGTCGGTCCAAATGAATTAACTACAACAGTTTGTCATTTGATTATACTTGGGCTTGAATAACTTCAAAATACAAAGCCCAGACACAAAACAAGGAGATCAACAATGCCATTTTTACCCAGGTTTTTTTTTCAGAAAATTATGCTGGAGTGCCTTCATCTCAGTGCTGTTGCAAATTTAAGTCAGAGGAACAATCTGTGTCCATACTCTGTTGGCTCCTGTCTCTCTCTTCTTTTGCACTACCCTAAGATATATAACTTGATTTCAAACTGGTTTCTGCAGAAGCCAAACAGTGAGAAGCCTGTTTTTCCTCACTATCTCCAACTATCCCATCTGTGTGGCACCTTTTCCACTTTGCACCCTTGACTCCCACCACACGCAACAAAGGGATGTTCATTTACACACAGGACACTCCTGGAAAAGTTACTTCTCCAGTCCAGACAAAACCTCTGCACTACCTGACACACTCCCATTTAATGCTCTTCCTGACATGTGCAGTCTGGGTAGTAACTTTTGATTTAAATGAACGGGTCATCCAGCACTTTAAAAACCAAGCATACAAGGAAATTAAGTGAAAAAAAGATGGGCACATCTATAGATTTGTGCAGGAATGTGGACATTCCTTCTTTCTGTCACAGTCATCAGTAAACCCACTGATCATCCTGAATGTTTCAGGGTATTGTTTAGTTACTCCAGAGGACAGGATGCCAAAATATTTCAGATATTTACCTGAATTTCCACTTAGCTGCTGTGGCATGAGCGGTCCCCCCATGTGGTTTTGTACATAGCCCTGTGTGGCTCCATAGGTTATGGCTCCACTGTTGCCAGGTAAGGCAGGAAAAGCTGGATGGGACTCCAGGGGTGCTGGAGGAGGGAGGTGGTCACTGGAGAACATATTGCTGGCCAGGTGACCTGGGTGGCAGAACTGGGAGAGCTGGTAGATTCCCCCCTGGCTGCTGTACTGGCAGTAGGTGGCCTCCAGGTTGTCTCCAGGCTCCAGCTGCTCAGGGTAGGGGCAGGAAACTGGTGAACTGAAGCTGCAGAGAGCAAGGAGAGAGGCAACCCAGAGATTAAAGGAGAGTCAACAGCTACAGCAAACCTGTACAATTAAGAACTGTTTTATTGCCAACCCTTCCTCCCAAATGCCAGGCACAGAAGCCACTTGAGCCAAGTGCCTCCACAGCAGGATTCTTGTACAATGGGTATTAGTGGGGATTATTACTGGGATTATCTTCCCACCCTCCAAAGCACACCCCAAAGCTTGGAACACCCTCACTTTCACTTGACAGATGTGCAATTCTGACAGCACTCTGAGTACAGGTAGCACCTGTCTCATAGCAGGCACCCTGTCCTATTATGCACATTTTCGTTCTCCATTTAAAGGATATTGTCACATCTGCATCTCACTTTTCATTTATGCTCCCACCTAATTCCTTGTCCCCTCTTCCACCTTCACCCTCCCAAGGCTTCTCCCAGGGGCCGCTTTTTTGATCTCCCTCAAAGACACTCTCATCTGTTCCTACCCTTGACTCTGCACGCAGTAATTGAAGGCTTCCCTGGAGCCGTTTTCCTGGCTGGCCAAGCTGCATTCGCTGCCGGGCGCGTCCAGCACCAGGGGAACAATGTGGCTGTGGGGGCTGAAGGCCAGGCTGAGCGGCAGGCTGGCCCTGTGGATGGGAGGAGGGCTGGGAAGACTAGGGAAGCACTCCGCGCCGCTGGAATTGAAGTCCAGCTGCGGCAGCGCCTTGGGCTGATCTTGTGCTTCACGAGGTGTCACCCTTCCTGTCACCGAGGAGGCTGTGAACAAAACAGAGACCGTCACACTGGGCTGTCACACTGGGAATCAGCAGGAGCAAGCACAGGGAATGACAAGAGGAGCAGGACAGAAAAGCAAGATGCCAGTGAAAGAGTGGACATTAATTGATGGGAATTAAAGTAAATGAGTACCAGCACTGCTGTTGAGAAGCAAAAGGGAGTAGCAGCAAGCTCTCTGGAACACAGGATGATGTTTATTGGTTAAATAAAATTACCTTTGTGATTTCAGTCTCTGCATACTATCTTTATCCAGCTCTTAAGAAGGCAGCCAAATGAAGCAAAGTACTTCCTGGAAAAAAGCCAGGAACAATCCCCCAGTCATCTTCCATTTCTACTGTCCTCTGGGAGGAGTGTGCTGCACAGATCACCCTTTTGAAAAAATGAACTGTGGTTTGAAAGAAACGAAGCTGTGCCTTTACAAATCCACTGTCTAGGCCACTTTGAAACCCATTTTCACTCCTGATTTGGCCTCTGATGAGTCATGCCAAAAACAAAAACTAAAAAATTAGAGATGGCAGCTGAAGGTCCTTGGGAAAAAGAATCTGGGAGATGGAAAAGGAAACCAACACCTTTTGGTTGCTACAATCTTGTTTGGTGGCCTGCCTCCTCAGTCACTTCTGGAAAAGGAGAGAGGAACAGTTTCCTACAGAACAGCCTCTGTGGAATAGAGGAAATTAAAGGTCAGAATCAGGTATGCTGGTGATCCAGAGCAACAACTATACATAAGCTCAAGAAGCTTGGGCATGGCACAGGAAAATGAGTTTCTCTCTAATTATTATGGCAATTAGCAAATGGTTTCTCTCTTCACAAATGTAGCCATCAAGTGTGCAGGAAGCTGAAATGATTTCTCCAGTCCAGCTAGGCTGAACCAGCACAAGGATGAGGAAGAGAAGAGAAAATATCACCAGATGCTCAGGTGAAGCACTCCCACACATGGCAAAGCATTCAGAGAAACTCTGCAGCTGCACTTCACCCTTGCAGGCACAGAGAGTAACATCAAATGCACTCCACCAGGTGTGAATCAAAGGCCTTAAACACAAACCTAAACCTAAAGGTGCCACAACAAGCATTAGTAGCCTTTAGAGGATTTTGGAATGCATGTCCAGAGAGCCGATGAGGAGTTTCCACTTCAACATCTCGCAGCACTGCTTCTCAGATTCCCCAGTGTGCTGGGCAGTTCTGTCTCTCTCATTGCATCTTCCCACAATTCTGGTTTTTTCCAACTCTCTGCAGCCATGGAGAGAAGGAATCACAATGTTTCAATGAAAACTTTTCAAGTTTTCAATAGCCCTGATTTTGGGCTCAGTCAGAAAACTGAAGCAAGATCTAGGATGGCATCTCTAAAGCATTCACGTGCCCATGCAGTTCTCAGTGGTTTATTTTTTCTGTCTGAACACACTATTTATCCATGCCAGGCAGCATCTCTGATGTACCTGTCACATTCCTGGGTTTTGGCTCAGCCAGGAATGAAACTGAAGATCTCTTCTGATTTTTTTAAACCCTTCTTGTGCACTGGTTCTCCTGACCATTGTGCCCCAGAACGTTCACACAAATGTTATGGAGCAGCAGCCATGGGGGACACAACTTACCTGAAAACCAGTCCATGTCCAGGTAAAGCTCCAGTTCAATAATGACAGCAGGATGAGCTGTTCTGCAGATGGCCCTGCTCTTCCTCAGGATGAACACAAGCAACCCAAGAAATCACTTCTAAACTCACTTTCATACCTACTAAGAATTAGATTTTTTAAAAAAATAGTATTTGCAACACTTAGTGCAGATAATCTTTGTGGATCGTGGCAATAGGGCCACCAGGCAATGAGACTGTGAGACAGCACCCTCGATCTCCAAGCAGCTGGTTCAGCCTTTTCTAAAGTCACCTCTGCTTCTCTGTCCTTTCAAAGAGGCACTGAAATTGTGTCTTCTAAATAAAGTCACAAATGCACTAAGAACAAACAATTCCCAGAGAAGCAATATCTGCTAAATCTGACATAATCTAGAGAAGATTCCAGAGTTGTTCCATGAAGAATACTGACCCCTGGCTTGAGACAATACTTACATTGTACAGTTCTGTTGCTCTTCCTGACACTGATGTAGAGAGAGAGAGAGAACCTCAGAAGGCTTTCCAGGGAACATGGGAATGTAACAGTAGGAGTTTTATTTTTTGCTTCCATTACTTCTGGGTTCTCAGTCCATGAGACAACCTCGGGAATTTCTGGAGAGCAATTTAATAATTTACAGTTTTAGATCTCTGAACCAGTCGTGGCACTACACTTGACTTAACTCCAGAATGGCTGTTCTGTTTCCAGCCTTTACTGGAACATCAAGGGCCATCACAAAGCTTTTCATAGATTCGTCCTCATCTTGAAATTATGAGAAAACACATTTGTTCCAAATTTGTTCGAAAGCCAGAGTCCCATAAGTGAAGCTTATTTGGAACTTGCCATTTATTTACTGTTCTTTGACAGACCATATCCAACTTCATCCAATTGCTCCCAAGATTTCCATTCCGATCCCATCTCTGCCAGTGAATTTAATCACCTTGCTATTTGCTTAAGAGTTACTGCACAGGCTGGGCACCTGACAGGTGTCCTCACCAAGGCAAACACATGAAACAAAGGATTTCCTGCAAAAGCACCAGTGGGGCAGAAAAATCTCCTCCCTCAAAGCAGAGGCACAGAAAAGAACTTCTCTTTCTAATGGGTTAACTCTAAAGAAAACATAAGCCCGTGAATCACAGATTATATAAGTATCAGTAAGAAATCTCAGAAAACAAAGGAAAACTTCAAATAACTGCCAGTGTCAAAAAAAGCGCCATTCATTTCAATCATGCTGTCTAGCAAAAGTAAAAAAAAACAAAACAACCACCCCAAAAAACCCCAATTCTAAGATCAAAGCAAGCTCAAAATTGAAGTTTTGAGGCAAAAAAGGCTCCTATGGCAAGTAGTGTGGCTACTATCCAAATCAGAAGCCATAAGTGCCAGGAAGGCAACACACATCTCAAATACAACTCACTGACATTTTTAATCAGCTTGTTTGGAGAACTGGTAAAAACAGGGGGACATTAAAAAAAAAAGAACCTGCAAACAAACAGTCAGTCAGAAGTACTGGGTAGAGCAAGGTAAAACAGTGGGAATTGCAACACTCTCCAAAGGTCTTGGGTAATAGATCACACTGTTTTCATGCACTTAAGTTATTTTCTTGTCCTGCTGAAAGTGGTTAAAAAGGAAAGCACCTGAACAGCCACTCCAGCAGGTCACACTCTGTGGGCCCAACTGCACCATGATGCACAGATCAGAGAAGATTTTGCTGAAACCATCCATGAGCTGTTTCCACAAGGAACACTACCAATCAATTCATTTTGCCTTGTAAATTGATAAGCTTTTTTATTCATCTGTTCCCTCTTTTGTTCTGCTCCTGTTAATTGGGATTTTATCCTATCCAAGTTTTGTCTCCTTCATTTTCTGAGATATCCTAATAAAGAAAACAGGTGGTCCCTGGATGGCCCTATTTCTAGGCAAGCTTTTTTTCTGAACAAGGATGCTGAACGGATTCAAGTCACGTTGGCTTTCATTTTCCTCCTGTTTCATTTTTTGCTTTCATTCTTAAAGAGAAAATGTCTGACCGTGCAATGGTAAATAACAACAAAAAAAGCAAGTTTCATTCCCCACAGCTGTGTTATCCTGCATCTAGTAAGGCAAAACTGCAACTGGAGCTTTCCAGGTGATTGTGCCATGCAGATCTCTCTTCTACAAGGACTCTCTACATGTAGTATCAGTCTTTTCCCTCAGAGAGGACGCTTGCCCTTTTTCTTCCTTACACATTGCACCAAGAAGTCAGATGGGACCTTTCTTCCTATCAGAAAGAACTGCTTGTGTTTTCCACAGGGAGAGCTGCATCCCAGTGTGCAGATCCCCCAGAAAGAAATGGCTCAATGCAAGCAGAGAACAAGATCACGTCCCTGAATGAAACTTTATTTCTCTGACAGACATTATCTAACAGGGCAAATGGCTTCACACTGACAGAGAGCAGGTTTAGTTTGGATATTAGAAGGAAGTTCTTCCCTGTAAGGCCCTGGCACAGGCTGCCCAGAGAAGCTGTGGCTGCCCTATGCCTGGAAGTGTTCCAGGCCAGGTTGGATGCGGCTCTGAGCAAGCTGGGATGGTGGAAGGTGTCCCTGCCCATGGCAGGGGGGTTGGAATGAGATGATTTTTAAGGTCCCTTCCAACCCAAACCATTCTGTGACTCCCTGATATTCTCTCTTGAATAGTGTGTCTGCAGAGGTACTTTAGGAACCAGAAGAGGTTCCTAAAGCATAGAACTCAGAGGATATTTGGTTTGTTTCCTTTAAATGAATTGTTTCGCAAAACCTTGGTTTCTATCCAATTAAATACAGGGCTCAGCAGACTACACCACTTCATCACTCTGAAAGCAGTGAATTACTCAAATGCTTTGACTGTATTTACTCTGTTGCAAGAAGTGGAAAAACTGGAACTACCTGAATTACAGTCCTATTGGTTAAAAAGGTCACTGGATTGACTAAAGGAGCCCTTGCCTTGAGAGGATGATAGGAAAATTTAAATGACCGAAGTACTAAATTAGGTCATCAAGAAAGTATCTCAGTTAGCATTCTAACTTCTAGCATTCTAAGCTTTCTGATGCAATCTTACAGCTGCTTTCCACAGTACCAAAATACCGCTAAGGTAAAAGCACTATTAAAAAATTTGAGTCATTCTTGGAAAATGAGTTGCAGGAAATGGCCTTAATACTGATAACTAAATACTGATATATTTAGAAGACAACGACGGGATGGACATGCTGGCAAGAAATTCCAAATGATTATTTACACTGGGAAGCAGGAATGAACACACAGCAGTACCACGTCAGCACATCTACTGGTTGGGATATCTGTCCCTAAGGAAATGGTGGGAGTCCTCATCACTTTGGAAATCTTTTCATATTGTGCCAACTTGGAAACACAAACATATCTAGGAAATGCTTTAGGGAGCATCCCTGACTCTAGGGAATGCTCTTGGACTGCACACGTCAATAAACAATTAAACAAATCCTCTCTCTTTCATTGCCATCAATCTTTTAACTCAGCTCCGGTAGAAAACTGGTTGAACAGCACACCCCACTGACTTAAAACTCCACTGCAACAGTGATTCAATTCAGCCCTCAGCTTTAGAATTCTGGTACTCTCACACCCTCAAGGTCTTGCACGAAATGGAAATTTGCCCTGCCTGGAGAAGCCAAGGGAGCCCCTTTGGATGTTTAAAGGTGTGGAGTACCTGAGGGAGCCTCTGCAACACCAGCCGGTCACAGAGTGCACCCTCCTCCCGCAGCTCACTAGGCTCAGGCCGTAGCCACAACGTTTCCATCTAAGCCAGAATATGGGGAGTGTGTATCTGCCACGGAGAACATCAGAACCAGAACAACACTTCCCTCACCATTTATAGCAGCAGGACCAGTGTCAAACAGCTGTTACGGAAGGATGCCCTGCTCACTTATCCTTATGAAGTCCTATTCAGAATTCCTTGCTGGCTTGTGCTAGGATAGGAACAAGGACCACAAATTTGTCTCCAGAATTGGCACAGAGGCACCACAGTGCTGGTACATAACTGGTAGGGACTCAATCAGCAGTGAGCTGCTATACCTACAGTCACAGAATCATTGGAAGAGACCTTAAAGACCATCTCATTCAAGCCCGCTGCCATGGGCAAGGACACCTTCCACCAGACCAGGTTGCTCGGAGCCCCATCCAACCTGGCCTTGGACACTGCCAGGGATGTGGCATCCACAGATTCTCTGTGCCAGTGCCTCACCACCCCTTCAGGAAAGAATTTCTTCCTCATATCTAACCTATTATTTCCCCTCTTTCAGTTTGAAGCCATTCCCTCTTGTCCCACCCCTACAGTTCCTGATGAAAAGTCCCTCTGCAGCTTCCTTGTAGGCCCTTTCCAATACTGGAAGATTCCTCCGAGGTCTCCACAAAACCTTTTCTCCCCCAGGCAGAACAACTTTCTCAGCCAGTGGAGTGACGTGGTGTCACTTTTTGCACTGATGGCATAAGGCTCTGACATGGCCTTTCCTAAAGCACTTGGGAACCTTCCAGCTCCACCAGCTACTGCTGTAGCTGTGCCAAACACTTGTGCTGGTTGGGGTCTCACCTGAGGCAGAAGTGAGGGATGCAGGGCGTGTGCTGAGCAGGCTGGAGGAGTTCCCAGCTCCAGGGTCTCCTCCCAGCACGGCAGGCTGGTCTCCAGCAGCATCAGGCAACAGAGGCATGAGCGGAGGAGGTGCCCTGCAGGCAGACGCAGAGGACAAGACAAGGCATTATGACCAATCATGCACTCTTCTATCCGACAAGGGGCAGATCCTCCATCACTAGCAGGTAGAAAGGGAAAGCACTGGCTGACTACAGGTGCAAGGAGTCAGGTCTTGTACCAAGTCTTTGGGGAAGCAGCCCCAGGTCACTTGTATATGACAGGCAGCAGGGACAGTGCAATGAAGTAAGTCAGGTGCTCTCCGATCTTTCACTTTAATTTCTCCTCTTCCACTTAATTTTTTCTCTTTTCATTCTGTTTTCTTCATAAGAAGACACTCACTCCAGATTGCCATAAATACACCCCTGTGGAGATTGATTTCTTCCCTCACACATTCACCATTCCTTGAAAGACCATCTATCCTCTCACATAGTCCCTTTTCCCCCCCATTAATGTTTTCTGCTCACATATGAAATGTGCCACTTTGTAGTTCCTCAAAGAAGCCCATGACTTTGTAAAACTATCTAAGCAAGGAGCATTTCCACCACCAAGTGAAAATCCATGGAAATGGAAAGCGGTGGTGGGAGAACTGGGTTAAAAGAATCCCCAAGCACACCCAAAGCACCTGGGTGATGCATTCACAGAAACTAAAACTGAAGAGATGATTCCATAAACTTTTATTATCTCATCCCTTGCTCTCTACATTACTTCAGCCAGAGCAATTTCAATAGTTCAAAATTAATTTGATTAATCTGTGCTACAGGTTAATCAAAAGGACTTTTAAGAGGGTCCCCCACAAGTTACCCAGAAATCTGACAAGCCACTTAGGTCTAACTCGGTGCTCAGCTCTTCACTGTTTAAATGGAAAGGGGAAATGGCAAAGGTAAATATTTAATTTCTTAGGTATCAGTTGTGGAGAAATGAGAAAACAGAATAAGTTCCTCACCCATAACCCTCTGATCCAAAGGGGACTGACAGAGCTGATGATGTTGGATATTTTCTGTTGCCTTTCATACTCAACTTCTCCAATTTCCGCCACTTTGCCCTGCGATTCTGAAACCAGACCTGAAAAATGGAAAGAAAGGAATGCATTCAGGGAACCATCTAGACATGGGGATGCTGGCAATGTCCCAGTCCCTATCCATCCCTTTTCTGCACAGAACCCACAGGCAGCACTGTCCCCCAGCAGGCATTACCAGGATACGTTGTGGTGTCACACCAACCGCAGCTGCAATCTCCCTCCTCTTCTCACTGTCAGGATAGTGGTCTTCCTGGAACATCTTCTCCAGCTCTCCTAGCTGCTCTAGAAATGACAGAAATTGTCCAAAGGGAGAGAGATGGGAAGTATGTGACAAGAAAAAAAATTAGTAAGAGAGAGAAATAGAAAAAAAATGATTTTTACTATACTTAGAAATACATGAGTAACATAAAAGTTTTTTTTTTAAATAAACCACAAAAATAAACATAAATCTCCTTTTGCTGTTTCAAAAGCAAAGAGCATTGCTAGTGATGCTTCAAACGAAACACGCTCAGCATTTTTTTGTGGAAATCTTCACACATCTAATGGTGTGGAGTGCAGTGCAATAGCAGTTAGAGCAGATCAGCACAGGGAAGGAAACACCAAGTGCCACTGGCACTGCCAGCATCACTGTGTGCCAGCGTGTGCCCCCGGGATCTACCTGCACTATAGAACGTGCGGGGCTTCTTCTTGACAGGTAAGGGTTTTCTTCCCTTGGCCACATCATGGCTGCCTCTGGACTCCAGGACTGAAGACCCCTTGTAGGAATTCTGAGCTGCAGCGCTGGCTGGAGCACCTTGGGATCGGGGAGGGGCTGGGCCAATCTCCTTCTGCCTGCAGGGAGCTCCAGCCACTCCACTGGATGCTTTCTCAGCGCACATTCCACTGCTGCTGGTGCTTTTTTTCTTCTTGGCCTCCTTTTCAGTCCCAGCTGGGCAGTAACTCTCAGAGTGCTCTTGTGGCCCTGACTGACCTGTGGGCTCCTGTGCTAATCCAACCCTCGTGTCACCGCAGAAATCCAGTGGTTGCCCACACGCCGAGGCAAAGTCGTGCTGGACACCAAGGACCATGGAGCCTTGGGAAGACGACCCAGTTGCCTGCAGGGTGCTGTATCCCCCATCTTCTTCCACCTTCTTTACAGAGCTGTTCCTATCTTCTATTCCCAAGTTTTCCTCAACTTTTTCTCGTCTGGCTGTGACTGGGAATGCAGGTAGCACACTGCTCCCTGTACTGTGGTCACCAACAGCATCAGCATCCACCTCAAAGTGGTCTGTGTTCAGCAGCGTGTTCTCCTTCTCATCCTGGCACTCTACAAGGTAAAAATGGGAAAAAAACCCCAAACCCCACCCCACATGCACATTGCCTAAGCTGGATGTTCCTGGATCAGGACTTTCAGTTATGGGGGAAGGAAAAGCCCACACAATGAAACCCAACAGTGACAAGAACCAGAGAGCTCAAAATAAAGACAGGTGCTGCCAGGAAAGCAGCAGCAAAGAACCTGATATGGTCAATATGGAGATATTCAAACATCTGTGATGAGAAAAGCCTCATTTTAAAAGCAAACTGTACACTGCAGGAGAAGGTAATTCCAGACACAGAGAATAAAGGGAAGCTTGCATATTACAAATACAGTAGTGGGAAAACAGCACCAGGGATAACAAAGGTCTCTGGAATAAGCAATGGAACAAAAATCAATGACGTGGCAAGATCCTGTCACCTTATTAAAATGAGCAAAAGAAAGACAGAAGCAAAATTCTGGTCTACTGTGTCAGCAGAGATTACCTGAAGAATGTCATCACTTTTTACTTTATATTATAGAGTTCTATCATACCCAACCTGGCCAAGCAAAAAAAATTAATGGTACAAACTTCTAGTAACTGCCTTAAATTATTTCTCTGCAGCTTCAGCCACACCTGTGAATAACTGACTTATAAGACAGGGAGTGAAATAGGGGGATAAGGACAAAATTAGGTACAGAAGTCTGACTAAGTTTAACAAAAAACACAAACTGTGTTACAGTAAGAGAGACTGAATAGTAGAAGACAGGTCAGAAGGAACACAGCGAGAGAAATAATTAAAATAGGCAACAGAATAATACCTTATTATTCTGAAAGTATAAAGCCTTATACTTTCCCAGCTGGCATGTACATTTCCAAATAAAAAGTTCCAAAAACCTCCCAGTTAGCTCAGGATGTATGAGTCTCTATGATTTCTGCTACTTAAAACTAAAAAAAAGTGATTATTTCCTAAGAATTGAAAGTAGAATAATAAACCCAAACCCATGTATTTGCCTCTGTCTGGAGAGAAGAAAGTTTGAGCAGACTGTTGGCAGCATTTCAATAGTATGTGACAACAGAGAAACTTGATAGTTTAATTTTTTAGGGAAAAAGATAAAATAATTTCATTTCACTGTGCTCTACTTTTGATATATATTAGTGCAATGCCAAAATAAAGGATTTGCTTCTGCCTCAATGTCTCTTTCTGAAACAACTGTTAATAAAGGAGGAGCCCCACAACTCCAAGCAGATGGGAGAATCTTCACGGATGTATGAGGGGATGGCAGGCTGCTCCAAGAGCATCCAATTTGCTTTTTACAGGATTAAGAGAACCAAATTAGTTGTGGGAGAAAGAAACAGAAGCAGGAAACTATGCAACTATAATAATTTGATCTTGTTAAGCAGCAATAAGTTTCCACTGCTGTTAAATGAGATTAAATATCCTGATGGGGAGGGTCAAGAACTGAAGGAGGCAGAAGCTGGCTCTGGTCTATATAATTCCTTTTTCCACCATCCTCCTGGTTGCATCTGAGCTTGTCTCACTCATTACATGAAAAAAAAAGAGTATTTTCCCATTATTTGAGCAGGGTTTTTACTTGTTTCTATGCAAACACCAGTATGTGTTTACATCACAAAATAAGTGCCCAAATCTTATGTGGGTACCTTGTACCTGCAGCAGAAACAGACACCTGGGAGTTTTATATCCTCTACAGAAATATTCCTCCAAGTGAAAGTAAACTGCTGCGTTTTACTTCTGGAACAGATACCAAAGGCCTCACAATTTGGGACCGCCAAGGAAAAGAGCTGAAATGAAAACCAAGTTTGGCGGGAAAGATGGGCCTTCATGGTAACAAAGAGAGAGTTATAAAACCACTCCTTTCTCCCATCTTTCAGAGACCAGACTAAATAAACATCACTTTGTCCCACTTTTAGAGAAACAGAACCTTAAGTGAAGGGATTTTAACCGAGTGGGAACACCAGGCACGGGTAGTCTGGAACACCTGGCGCACGAGCAGGAAGCCAAGTCCCCTTTTCCATCTCACAACCACGTCCTTAGACATTCCTCGGAACAAGCCAGCCACGTGCACTGCAAGGTTTGTAAGGCTGTTTGGGGCATTTGGTACAAAGCCACCTGAACACACACACACGGCGGCGGGGGTGGGAAGAAACAGCTTCAGAGGTGCCTCTACACAAGGAGGAGAAGAACTGGGCAGCGGGAGAAGGCGCAACCGAGAAACTCAGAGGCAGCGGGAGCCCCTGGCTGTGACACAAAGACCCCCTACTCTCAGCCAGGTGCTTTTACAAGCAGGGGACACGAGAGCCGGGGAATCCATCCTTCCCAGCCGCGGGGCCAGGACACGGCGGGGCTGAGGGAGGCTAATGAGCGCCCACATAACATCGCTGAGGAGCGATTATCCTCCCCCGGGGCTGCTCATTAGGCTCATTGCCGGGTGGCTCCCCCCCGGTCATTAACGCGAGGGGGCATCACTCATCCCCCTGCCCTCATCCATACCCTTACCACAGCCCGTGCCCAGCCCTCCGGCCGCCCGCTGCTCCGGCTGCTCCTCGCCTGCCCCGTCCATGCCGGCTCCGTGGCGGACCCGCTCCGGCCCGGCCCGGCCCGGTTAATGCCCCGCCCAGCGGCCCGGCCTGCCCGGCCCCAGCCGCCTCATCACGGGCACCTGGGCACAGCGGGGGAGGCCGCCCGCTCCTCTCCACGGCCCCGGGAACCGCGCTGGGCCCCTCTTCCCCACACGGAGGGAACCAGAGTGTTCCAGGCTCGGTGAGGCTATCGGGAAGAATGCTCCCCGTGAGGAGCTGGTAGAAATACCGCCGGCTAAACCGTGGTTGGTACAAAACTCATCACCCGTGGATGAGGGGAACCTCGTTGTCTGGAGCGCTGTAGCCGGTTCTGGGCTCCTCAGTACGAGAAGGACAAGGAGCTGCTGGAGAGGGTCCAGCGGAGGAGAACAAAGGTGATGAGGGGTCTGGAATGTTACAAGGAGAGACGGCAGGGGCTGGGCCTGTTTTGGTTGTGGAAGGCTAAGAGGGATCCATATAAATATCTTTTAAAGGGTGTCAAGAGGATGGTGCCAGACTCTTTTTGGTGGTGGCAAGTGACAGGATGAGAAGCAATGGCCATAAACTAAAACACAAGAAGTTTAATCTCAACACGAGCAAGAACTTCTTTCCATAGAGGGCGGCAGAGCCCTGGAACAGCTGCCCAGGGAGGGAATGGAGTCTCCCTCTCTGGGGACATTCCAAACTCATCTGGACATGTTCCTGTGTCACCTGCTCTGGGGGACCCTGCCTTGGCAGGGGTTTTGGACTAGAGCATCTCTAGAGCTGCCTCCCAACCCTAAGGATTCTGTAATTCTCTGATCTTTTCCTATGGCCTGGGCAGGAAGACATTTGTTTTCTGACATGCTCTGGCTGCAGGTGTTCAGCATCTTCTGGTTCCCCAGTGACTGGGGGTTGCAAGGAACGAACGGCACTTCTTGGCATTTGGGCGCCATAATTTGCGTCCTTTCAATGCTTAACAATTCTTAGTAAAAAGAAGGCTCCTAACAGAGCAGGACCAGGCAGTGCTCGCATGAAGAATGAGACTCTCTTAATTGTGTTCTGGTGCACCAGAATAGAACATCCTTCATCCTCCTCCTGATTATTGGCTCACTATCTTGTTGCTGGCATGGCATTGTTCTCCTCCTGAGGGTTTCCTCATACCTCCTGTCTTTGTTTCAAGGTTCACTTTTAGCTTCTAAGGCCTTGCTTCTTCAGATGCTTTCACCTGGGAGTCATTTCATCAGGTGAAATGAGTGTAAGCTGAAACATCTGTGCCAACATTTTGGCGCAGTAGAATTGGTCTAACAGTGCACTTGGTTCAGCTATCAGCTGCAAGAAGTTGGGGCTAAAATGGCATTTAATTTGTTAACAGCAGTCAGCTGACAAGACACAACGATCTTGGAGGGCATGGGACCTCTTTAATATTAGAAAAAGTGCAAATATAAAAATCACTATCTGCTTTAAAAGTTGTTTCTGAGCAAGGTTGTGTATATTTACTGAACTCTGGTCCTAATGTCACCCTTTTTTGTGAAAGTAATAAGAACTGTGGAGAATGCTTCCATTTTCCTTGAGGAGGGACCAACACAAGTCTCCAGGACTGGGAGTTCTCGGGGTTTTTTGAGCCATACATATATGTGTATATTTAGAAATATATAACCGCATACATATATATATATACACATATATTAAACTACTTTATATGAAAAATGACAGCAATCGTAAAATTTGATTTTCAGACCTACACCATTACTTTCTCAGCTTCTCAACAAAACTCTTTAAATGCAGCTCATGCTTGTACTTCATTGCTGTCCTTGTCACAAAAAGAAATTAGTGTAACTGCCCTGTGAGGATTGTCTTAAATGATTTTTTTTTCAGTGTAGAAATCCTGAATTTCTTTTGTCCAGATACACTTTGTATCAGTCCCCACAGGTTCCTGGGGAAGATACAGTGGCACCTCTCACACAGTCTTTGGGAATAGTAGAAAAGCATTGGGATTTGCTTAACAAACCCTATGCTTCTGTTTAATACTGATTTTCTGGGAACTCAGCTTATCCACATTAGATAATGCAGGGAGAAATCCTGACTTATAATTAAGATTGTCACAGGACACAGCAGGCACTCCGTTAACGTGATTCCTGCATTGTGAATGTGCAGTTTGGAGGGATATTGTACTAGTTTGAATAAGCTAGTACAAATCAAAGGGATGTCAAAAAGCACTTCAATGCAGATTTGTTTATGGATTTTGGTGGCAGGATGGTGCTGGGGCTAAAAGTTTAACTAAATAGTGAGAAGCTGAGTCTAAAATGTAAGAAATGAAAGTAACCCAGGCTGTAAGCACTTGTTCTTAGAGGCATAAGCTGACCTTTAAATGCTCCTCAACATACAAAGGCCTGACATCAGGAAATAAAGGCTGTACCTGTGACGGGGACAAGTTAACCTTTGATCCAACTAGTTAAAGAGTATAGAAGTGCTGTCAATCATGACAACAGTAGCCTTGAAGTTTCCTATGTCAACTGGAATTTTTAACAACATATGGAATTTAACACAGAAACCATCTTGTGAGGCTCTAATGAACAATCTCCCTACTTGCTTTTGAGAGCAGAAGTTGAAAGAGTAAAGAACTCTCGACTTCAGGTGTTGAACAAGATGACCTCTGATTTAGAATGGGAATGTGTATGGCTGGCTCCTCCTGGATGAAGCTGATGTGGGATGCCTCGACTGCCTGTGTGAGATGACCTTACACAGACATGCTGAATTGATCCCACGGCAGTATTCTGTGTCCGAGCTGAGACGCTGAGAATCCTGGGCACTTGGGAACTGCATAAATTCATTACAGCCTGGGACAAGCAGGCACGTGGGATATCTGAACATTCTGGGTCTTGTGGAGGATTATATCCCTTCTTGTGAGAGTCTGAGGTAGGGCTTTGCTATGGCTCTTAGCTCAGGACCAGCTTCAGTTCTTCCAGGGGAAAAAGGCTGCTGGCAGATTGTTGTCTGGGCCATAGATTTTCTGTAGTTCATCCCTTCAGCTTACCTTGAGTTATAGATGACTAACACCACCATGGGACCTGCAGCATCGGCTCTCCAGGACTGGGGAATAACACTGAAGAACCTTAAGGTATGAAGATAAACCCAGCTTTCCTCACTGCCTCTGCTAAGGAGAGCTGTTTGTACTTAACAGTCACTCAGAAAGGAAAGTTACAGCAAAAAAAATACTGCATGTATATTCAGTAAATTGAATTACTTACATTTGAGAGGAAAACCTAAGTAACAAGAAAAGCAGAGTTTTTTATTTTAACGGGAGAAGTGCATGAGTTTATTAGGACTAAAAGCAACTCTTTTTTTCTTTTAATCCAGCTAAAATTATTGATATAAATAGGCTGTAATAAGCTAATCTAGATACAGTGTAAATGGGATTTAAAGGCAGAATGTTACAGAGACAGAAAGCTGGAGATACGAAAGTAACTAATTCTTCAAATATATTAAATGCAAGAAGGCTACACGTGGCTTTCTTTGGTGTAATTGATTCTTAAACTTGATCTTGCATTGTCTCAGCTGAACACTTTAACACAGAAACAGTATTTTACAGTTGAAGGCATATCCTCAAACAGGTTCTGCACAAATGCATGTAAACTGGACTTAAAAACCAGAGAGTTCTACAAAAGAACAAAGACCCCGGTGCATATTTTGACTTTATCTACAGTGGCTAAATATCTCAGTGTTCTCCGTAAGTGTGCAAAATGGTGCATGCAATACCACATCAGCAATCAGAGTAAGAGCAGCAGGAAAGTGCCACTTCATTGCATTTGCCGAGTCCTGGTTATTTTGTACGGGGCATGTACCAACACAAAATACAAACCTTTTTCAAAAGTCACTCATCTGCTTTCAGGGGGAGGCAGAGTAAAAAAAAAGGATCAGTTCAGATGGCTTAATGGGGTGCTTGTTCAGAAGAGAGGTGACCTTTGTGAAGCAGATTCCTCAGCATGATACCTCTTAGGTGGGGGAAATCATCACAGTGGCTTCTGAAATCTTTGCTTAATTCCAGTGGATTTTGTAATGCTGTCAAGGACTCTTAACAGCATTTGGGTACAGTGAAATATTTGCCTATCTAAACCCCAGTAGACTTGCATGATCTAATACATAAATTGTTCTAAGTGGAAATTACACTATGGAGATCAACGCCATGAAGGTATCCAGAGGATGTTCAAACGGAATATTCTCCTCAGTTCTGTTGTGCTTTGCACTTAGCACCTTCCTTCTCAGGAACTCAAAGCTCTCAGTCTGCTAATACTAGTGAATTTAGCCTCACAACATGCAGTGAGGTAGGTAAGTTTACCCCCATTTTGCAGATGGCAAAACTGAGGCAGAACTCTGAAGTGACTTGCGTAAGGTCCCACAACTTGTCAGTGGCAAAACCAGGAATATGTTTGCAGAAGTCCAGACCCCAGACCTCTGTCCGATTTAAGTCCCTCCCTACTACCACAAAGCAAGCAATACATGCAACCTTTATTCCTCCTCTTGCTGCCATAGTCCTGCTGACACAGAGGAAGTTTTTCCTGATTGAATTCCCGCTTTCTTTGGCAAAAAAGCACCTGGTCCTGTCAAAGTGCTGTGTATTATGCTCTTCGCAGAGGCATTTCTTCTGAGGCACGATAGAAAAACCATGGTTTCCCCATGGCAGGGAGACTGTACAGGTCCAAACAGAGTCTTATTTCTTGCAGAAGACCTGCTGCTTGGCATTCTTCACCCGTTGCTCCTCCTTCAGGTTCTTCTGCCGCACGTGTTTGCTGGAGATGTTTTCCACGTGTTCCGAGGGGAACCAGCCTCTCTCCCGGTCTGAGAGTTTTACTCCTTCCATCCACCCTGTGGTGTGGGGAAAAGCACAACATGAGGCAAAAGTCACGTTGTTTTTTTCATTGTTTCCCAAAAACAGCCCCCTCCAGAAAGACGCTAAGAGCAAAGGAAAAGATCTCCTTTCAGTTTCCAAATAAAGTGTCCTAAAGAAGATGGAGAATCCCTTTGTCCTCTCAGTCTTACAGTTTAAGACAGGCATTGTTCATTCTGCTCACCGTCATTGCTGTACTGCATAACCATGATGATATCTGCCTTCTCCAAAGCCAGCTCATCGTTTTCCCGAGCCTTGTAAGTCTTTATGCACTGAACCTGTGGTGCATCTGAAGGGAAGGAAAGATCACGCTGATACACTGGAAAGCAACAGCAAACCTGTGCCTATCAGCTGCAGAGGAGCTGGAGAACAAGGAGCTGCCCACATAAAAAGCAGAGAACTGGAAGGGACGCTACAGGTCTTCATCTAAATGATGAGTTAAAATAGGTAAAATAACTGGCATTGAGGGAAAGCCCACGAGTATCTTCTTTATCTACAACACCCTGAGTATTCTGCCTTGGAATCATTCTGGGGTGTCCCACCTCACAGTGCCTGTGACTGCTGCGAGCCAGCCCGCCCCCATTGCTGCAGCAGCAGAGCAGTCTCACCAGGGCATTCCAGGAGATCCGGCTCTCCCCGTGGAGGAGCCAAAGCAGAGATCCACCTCAGCTTCTCACTGCTGGAAAACAGCACAGGATAGGTGTCAGCATTCAGTGTGAGGGACAGCAGTCTGGTGACGGGGATGGGGTGTGGGGATGTTTGCTCACACAAAGGGAAGCAGAGAAAGGAGGTGGAAAAGGCAAAAATTCCCATTTTTGGAGGCTGATAGTATGACATAATGTGGTAGTATTGTATGAGCAGCTATGATGAGAGAGGAGGAAGGTGGTTCACAAGGAAATAGTTACAGCAAGAAGATGTTTTTCAAGACTTCTGCTCAGCAGCTGCATTTGGCATTTCAGCATTTAGGTAGCTGAGGGATGACCATCAGGCTCCTAGGAGGTGTCTGGTCATGGTAGTAGGATATACCAAGGGTAAACTTGAGCTCTTACTGTGTCTCTGTCCGAAACAAGAACTCCACTCTCTTTCCCTGGTAATTCTGAAGCAGGAAGAGACGGAAGAGATTTTTGTTTGCCCCATGGAGTTTCATCTCACACTTCTCCCCCCGCACGTCCGAGAAAGCAGCGTGGTCAAACACAACGAAACGTCCACCCCTGGAGGTGAAGAGGAGGAACAAAACAAGGGGTGAGTTTTAAGGTGATGAGGGTTACAAAGTGAGTCCATGTTGTCTGCTGATGTCAGGAAAGCAAAAAGCTTTTAATGAGTCTTCATCTGCTTCAGACATCTTAAGTAGTGCTCTTGTTACAAGTTTCAGAGGGCCAGAGAAGAGAGAGAAGGGATTTAATGAAAAGGCTAGAAATACTAAGCTCTGTCCTGTCAGAATTTTATTTGGTAGCTTACAGCTTAAAAATAAATCCACACCCCTAAAACCCCAACACAACCAACCAACAACTCTCTTGACAAACCAGTGATTTGCACATTCACTAGTCCTCACAGTATGCTTTAGGAAGAAATTATTTACCAAGTAAAAGTAGAATAAATGGTTATTGTTCAGTGGTTCACATTTTAGAGATGCAAAGGCAGAATAGAAGCGTTGTGCTAGGGACCACAAGATATCTTTTTAAATTATGATATGTAATTAAGAGTTGGGACTATCAATTTCCACACACTTGCATGGTACTCACATCAGGTCAGGACAGAAGAGTGACTTGACCAAGGCTGCCACTTGCTGGCAGGCAGAGGGAAAGGACTCTGTCACCAAAGCACAGACCCCGAAAGAGATAGGTATTTTAGAAGGGGCAGCAAGAATTGTGTTGAAGCACTCACTCCTTGGGCCGAGACAGGAGCAGACAGTCATTGAAAAGGTGCAGGTAGATGGGCCGGGTGGTGACCTTCCATTTTGGACTTGGGTTGTTGAAGTCCAGTGCTGTCAACTCACCACACTTCACAAGTCGCCTCGACTGTGAGATGAGTGGGAATATCTGCAGGACAAAAATAAATATTTATGCACAAGACAGTGAGTCCCTGTGAGTTTTGGATTTTCATTTTTGCCTTTCTCTAGAGGAACTGTGCTTTCAGTTCTCCAGCTGGAGAGGTGTAAGTCATGGCAGGCACCTTCATGTGAAGGCTGGCATGAATGATTGGGCAAGGGAAGCACTGATGAAGAGCTGGCCTGTGGACGATGTTCTGGTTCAGCAGCTCTGTGTATATTGGAGAGGAGAACAAAAAATGGCTTTGTAGGGAAAGACAGAAAATAAATTAGGCTAGAGCAAGGTCCAGGGGATGGATGAGCTCACCTTACACTCAAATTCAATCTTCTGGCTGAGGTAGATCAGCTCTTCAGTGCTCTTCATGCGCTGGACATTTTCATTGCAATCCTTGATGAGCTGCAGAGGAAAACAGATGAGCAGTGAGGTGAGAGCAGAACTGCCTGGTGGGATCAGTACTACTCCCAGGAGCCCCTCAGGAGTCAGCATAAGTTACAATTATTTAGGCAGTCTCCTGCAAAAAACGTATATATTACAATCAGAGAATATTCTGAGTTAGAAGGGACCCACAAGGATCATCCAGTCCAACTCCTGGCCCTGCACAGGACACTCCAACAATCCCACCCTGTGCATCCCTGAGAGCATTGTCCAAATGCTCCTGCAGCTCTGGCAGCCTTAGGGCGGTGCCCATTCCCTGGGGAGCCTGTTCAGTGCCCCACCACACTCTGGGGGAAGAAACTTTCCCTGATATCCACCCTAACCCTCCACTGACGCAGCTCCAGCCGTTCCTTCCGGTCCTGTCCCTGGTCCCAGAGAGCAGAGCTCAGTGCCTGCCCCTCCTCCTTGTGAGGAAGCTGCAGAACTGCTGTGAGCTCTGGCCTCAGTCTCCTCCATCTGAACAGACCAAGTGACATCAGCCACTCCTTTTGTGTCTTCACCTCCAGGCCCTTCACCACCCTGGTGGCCCTCCTTTGGAAGATCAAATCACCACTAGACAGAACAATCCACCTTATGAGGCTGTACAAATTTTAGATAACAATTTGTCCCAGAAAACTTTAAACCTTGCCTCTATAATAAACAGGATAAGAGAAAGGGAGGCAACAGAGTAATGCTGTGGGGATTTTTAAAGCAAGATTTTCTTGCAGGGGCAAGGGTGGGAGTTGATTAAGGTAGAGACAAAGTCAGGCTGCAGAAAGGGTTGGCAGCTTTACCTTTTCAAGTGCACCATAGGCCTGCGTTGCTTGCACTTCTTCCTCAGACCCGGGCCGAGTTCTTTTCAGGATATTCTGTGTGAGAAAAGATGATTTTCATGATGCAAACAGGGAAAGGTGGACATTACCACCACTGAAGAGTAGGAGAAACAATAAAGCAGAAGTAGATGATGCAATGTGGAGACAAGGCCAAAAATTTGAGATGCAGAATGTCACTGCTAAGTCATACTGACTAGGACATTCCTGAAAATCTAAATTGTATTAATTATCACATAGAAGTTACATGGCATAGGAAGCAACCACTAGCTAAAACATAAATGCGTTTATGAACAGAATAGAATTGTCCTTTTCTCCTGTTAAAAAGAGGCTCAAATAATCAAAAAGAAGAATTTCATAGGAAGAGCTCAAAATGAATTCATTAGGGACTGGCTGGTTCCCTGTCTGGAAGGCTTCTTATTAGTCAATGTTGCAGCAAAGAGTAGACCCAGGCTGCCTTCCAGAGGGCAGCCAAGGAACCCTTACTTTGTTTTCCTAGCAGGAAGCCAAAAAGTTCAGTAAAATGTAAATCAGCATGTTCTGAGAAGACTCCATAAATTCATTACTGGAGTACAATTAAAGCAGTGTCACAACAAAGCCCTAAATGATTCACCAACAGCACTGCCTCATGCAATGCCACATCCATCATTTCCTGAACACCTCTGGGGATGGGGACTCCAAGTCCCTGGGCAGCCCCTTCCAATGCCTGCCAACCCCTTCTGGGAAGAAATTCTCTGTGATGTTCAACCTTAACCTTCCTTGGCACAGCTTCAGGCTGTTTCCTCCTGTCCTGTCCCTGTTCCCTGGGAGCAGAGCCCGACCCCCCCCGGCTGCCCCCTCCTGCCAGGGAGTTGTGCGGAGCCAGAAGGTCCCCCCTGAGCCTCCTTTTCTCCAGGCTGAGCCCCACCAGCTCCTGCAGCTGCTCCTAGACACAGCTTGAGGGAAACTTGAGGGAAAGCCGAGAATCCTTGATGAGCTGCAGAGGAAAACAGTTACCTGTAGGAGGAGCTTGAGTCGAGTGATGCGCTGGAAGGGGAGAATGAGGAAGGATTTAAGTGAGAGGCGCTGGCATACTGGATCACTTTCCAGTCTCTCCAGGACTTGCTGGAACCCTGCATTTCCATTTCTGTGGGAGTGGCAAAGGAAAAAAAAAAAAAGACATCCAGGCATCAGAGTAAATAAATAACCTTCCTAGTATCAGATTTCAGGGAATGTTGGAGTACTCCCAACAGTCAGGTTTTGTCCCTGGGGCAAGAGGTGTCAAGAAACTGCACCACTCTGCTGCTGAAGAGCAAATATGGGTTTCTAACAGCAACAGGATGGCAGTACAGCTGTTATTATCTCTTTCCTCTTTCCACAGCCCTCTGGAGTAAAAGCCAGAACTAACATCTACATTTCAACTCCCTCTGTCAGCTCCTCTCATGGGGACATGGTGGTGGTTTCGTGGTTGTTTGCACTCCAGTTCTTCCTGGTCTGAAAACCAGAGACTTGAAAACCATTATCCAGGACAGTCGTTTTTGCTCTCTTCAGTAGAGGGCAGACAGAGAACAGCCTGCAAAAAGACCAGATATTAAGTATTCTTTTCCTCTCCAATGCTATAGGAGAGAAGCCTCCAGGAGCTCCGTCCTGCTGTCCCAAATGCCACTGAACTGAGGAAGGTTCTTCTGAGGGCGTAGCGAGAGCACTGCTTAACAGCCAATTCCTGCAGCATTCCCCATTGTTTGAAAGAGTCAATATTGAAGGAATTAAGGGGCAGAAGGGTGCAGCAAATGAGAAAAACTTACAGTAACCTCTGGAAGGTTTGCTCCTGATATGTCTGGTTTGTCACATATGGCAGATACACCCGGCGGAAGTCGGGGGCGTGTTTCAGAGCCACGTCACACACATGAAAGGTGAATATGTCCTCTTCAAATTTCTCCTCCAAGTCAAAGAGGAAACTGCAGCACATGGATGTGGTGCCATAAAAGGAGAGGGAAATATCAGTGTCATTTAGTCTTCTAAAACTGTGACAGCCCACGGATAAGCACAAGACAGATCTTTATTTCTAGAGAGAGTGTAATGTCTGGACAATGACAATTTAGGGCTTGGTATCAGCAAGGAAAAAGCAGAAGCAAAAGACCTCTATTCTTGAGAGGTCATGCTTCTACAGGCATGGTCAGGAAACAGCTGGAAACTAAGACCTCACCAGAATAATCCCACTGGTAGAAATGGAAAAGGTAGCAGCAAGCCTTACCAGCTTAGTGATTTATGTAGCCAAGCCTTGCAGGAGGAAAAGCAGAACAGAATCCTACAACATTTAGGATTCCTTGCATGTGGGGTCATGCCCACATTTCATGACTCACGCTCTATTGATTCACATTAGTTTCTGTCAAGTGATGGTTGTAACTTACTTTTTTTCCCTTTCCCCCCCGCCCTTTTCATCAGGGCTCATGCAGCTTCCCCTTTTGTCTTGTATTTGGCAGGAGCTGGTTTGGGTTGGGGTCTAGTTAGTCAAGTTTAATTGTAGTTGAAAGCAGTGGCATAAGGCTACACTACCATTTGGAACATTTTGATCCCCTGCAATGAGCTCTGTGCACAACTGGGATTTAACACCAGAATTTACACTGCCCTGTCACCTAAAAAGGCGGATATTTCTTTCCAGGCAGTGTTGGTGTGTCATCACTAAGTGCTGCATCTGCCTGGAACAGTGAACACGCAGAAGAGGAGTGAGAAATGTTCCTGATGGAAGCACCGTGTGCCTGTCAGTCCTGGAAGCAAAGGGCCACGTCTCACCTGGCGCTGACATCGCGCACATCGGAGAGGCGGGAGAAGAGCCACTGGCGCTCCTGGTTGGTGAGCATGGCCTGGAGCTCTGCTGAGCGCTGGAAGTGATCCACTGCCACGTTCAAACTGCGCAGGTAGGACGCCTCAGATATTATCAACTCAAACTTGGCCTTGAGAGAGAAAACAAGGGAGCACGGCATCAGTACACTGCACGAGTCTGTGAGGAATCTTACGGAGAGGAGACAGGGCAAAGCAGGAAAACCTCCCAGCACATGATGCAAGTAGGGTGTAATTACAGAAGAGAGCCTTTAGAAATGAAGGGCAAGCATGCTATTATAGACTTTCTTTAGAAAACGGATTTGTGGTATGACTTAAAAATAGCTACTTGCTCTCATTTTACTTTTTATTTCCCCTCAACACCACTTTCACAAGGTTCCCCATTTTACAAGCTCCCATAAAGTCCAGCATCTGCACCCACATTTTTCTCCTTCATCATGTTTCCCATGCTGTTGTTTTCACCTCTTTCTCTGAGTCTTCCCATCCACTTCTCAGAACCTCTCACTTTCCTTACCCAGTTTCTCTGTACCATTGTGCTGAATCCATCCATCTCCCTGTCTCCTCTCAGCCCTGCAGCTCACACAGGTCAATCTGATAAACTCACATTCAACCACAATTTATTGTGGTTTTATTAACATCTCTCACAAGCTTACGTGGGGGAGAATGCTGCAAGTCTTCTACTTCTATATGCCGTTTTGCATTGAGCATACTCAAAACTCTTTTATCTTGTTCCCACTTTTCCCTATGCCTGTTTTCATGAAGTTACTGATACGGTGCAGTCTGTCCTTCAGTGCTACTTTTCTATAAAATTCAACGCTTCAGCATTACTCTACTTCACACCCCATGCTGCTTACAAGGGTAGAGGTGACTTCTGCTTCAACCACCTGCATATTCCCACATCAGTTTTTGCTCTCCGCTTTAACCCCTGTTCCAGAGACTCTTTCTTGACCACAGACCACCCATTTACTGTGTCACATCTGTCCCTTACCTCTTGCAGCCTCTGCTCCTCACGGGACATATTGAGCAGCATTCTGCTGCCCCGTATCATGGGGATGTCCTGCCAGAGGGATGCATTAGATGAGACTGACAGACGTTGCAAATATGAGTCCTGGGGAGACAGCACTTTCCTCCGTAGCCTCGGGGAACTTGGGAAACTTGACTCTATATCCTCTGGATAATCCACTCTCTTCTGGCTTTGGATGGCCTTGTTCAGAACCACATCACTGTACTCCTGATACAGCAATCTTGCTGTGAAGAAAGACACATACATTTATCTCTTCTGTAGTAGCAGCTCACCCTCTGCTTCAACCTGGAGAAAACTCTGCCCCAGATTGGGACAGCCAAATTCAGGCAAAGCTCCTGAGCTACCCGAGTGTACTGCAGGGCTCCAGCTGCTTTCCCTGCTCTCTAACACTCCATCCTCACTACCACCATATGACAGGAGTCCTTCTCCTTTGTGCTCACTGCAAGGGTCAGAGATGAGGGGGAGAGGGGGCTGCCACAGCACCCCAGGCAGGAAGTACTTACAGGAGTTGATCAGTTTGGAGTGCCGGCGCTTGAAGTTCTCCGTTGTGTCTGCAGGTTTCTTCTCTCTGCCAGGGAATAAGGATTTCAAAGCACAGAGTGAACGAAGGGCACAGCACCAGAAAAGGTTCATCCAAACCTTAGAAACTGCTCTGTCACAACAGGGACCTCTCCTTTTCTAACAAGCTCAAGCTCCACAAGCTTTATTGACAAAGGGCAAAGTTTGGCTTAATGGAAAGGCTGTCCTGAAGGCACAGAAATACCTCTGTTGCAGTAGGGTCCTCTTCAAGAGAGCATAGACTGAAACACAGGCCTAGGGCGTTTAATTATAGTTTTTCACTCCTTATCATCATCTTTGGTAACTCAGAAACAATGGAGGTGTCTGTGCTGCACAGGGATGGGGGCAAATTCTAAGGGTCTTTGAGAGACTCACCGCATTATAACTGTTTGTGAGCTGACTGGTGGTTCCCTGTGTGCCTTGTGAGCTTCTTCCTCTGAAGGAACAGAAGACACCTCTGCATAAAAGACAATTGGAAAGTAAACACATCAGTCCATTCTTAGGGTCAAGCTGCAATCCAAATGATACACAGATACCACTTACCTGTACCCCACCTAAGTGGCAGTCTTGAGTTGGAGTACAGGTGCCCTCGTGACATTTATTTCTGGGTCAGAAACATTCTAGTTTTAATAATCCTTGACATTACTTACGCTTTACGTCTGTTAGCCACATTTACTTTTCACACAAAGAAAAAGGCTGACATTTTAGGCAATGACTGAGCTTCCCTCTCCTGTTATCCACGCAAAGACACTGCCTGTGTGCCCTTTTTGGTGCAGTCCTTACACTTTCAGCTACCTGGGCCAGGCATCAGGAGATCAGGGGAGCCAAAGTGTAGAAACTGAGAAAGCATAGCTTTGCCTTTTGGTTTGTGAGGGATTTAATCAAATAGGGTGTGATGAAATTCTAAATCTGAAATACCTGGAAGCAGAAAAAGGAAGAAAGCCCAAAGACTGAGCTGCAGTTATGGGTAAGGGGAAAGACAGTACTGTTGCCTTGAATGTTTTAAAATTTGGAATCAAGACATTACAGGTCAAACATACAAACAAAACTTGATTCAAGCTCTGCCAAACCTTTTACACCCCTCCACACCCCCCCCCTTTTCCTCTGTGCCAAAAATCCAGCATGTTGCAGAGCTTCAAAAATAACCTAAAGTAAGAGCTGAAAAGAAGCAATTACTTAAAGTTCATGTAGGATATAGTAAAGAGCAGACATACATCCTGACAGCAAGTACTGCTGAATGAGCTGCATTACGGAAGATGCACATTTTCCACTTGTGACATCACTGATTTGACTTCTGTGCAAGCTGGGACCTTGGGTTTCACAAATTTGCATTCTTATCTGTACTCTCAAATCCTGTGCTCACAGGAAGATCATCTTTTTTAGAAGGTCAAGTGGGAACCTAAAAGTGCCAGTTGCAAAATAAGGGAGGCAGCAAAGAAACAAGTGATAAAAGATACGGGCTACTGAGGGTGTGTGTGTGGTTCTTCCTTACTGCCTCGGGGATCCATGAAGTAAGTTCATTGTTGCAGGTATTGGTGTGGAATGAGGGGACTGAGCCCCAGAGTACATCCCTACTCAAGGGAACAAGCAGGATGCAGATGGCAGCAGAGAGGAGGGAGGGGACAGCTGGAAAGGGAAGCTTGGGGCAGGATAGGAGGGGGCTATGGGACTGGAGCAAGGAATATCACCAGAAAGGCACAAGAGCTGTGCTAAGCTCTCAGCTCTCATGCCTCTCCATCACACTGTCTATTTAATTTAATCCTACTTTTGATAACTGCACTAAGTTGGAGGGAGGAAGGAGGAAGGGAAATGGAAGGGAGGACTCACGCTGCAAGATGTCTGGTGGTACTGACATCCTCTTCAGGCCCTGACGGTGCCAGTCCTTGGTTTTTACTCGGCTTTTAATTGGGTTTTCTTGATTGGCTGCTGGCTCCTGCACAGCTACCCCAATCTTTTTTTTGTCTGGCCAACTTGATGATTTTTCCAAGGGTGCATGTTTGGCCACTTCTTCCTTTGGCTGGTGTTCTCCTCCTTCCAGCCTTTGCCTGACCCTCCTCTCACCTTCTGTTTTCTCTGTGACTGCCAGTGGAGCCTGGATGTTCTTTGTGTCCACACCAAAGCCGCCTGCGGGCTGCTCCCATCGCAGCTCCTCGTCCTGGCAGGCTGTTCTGGTGGTCGGCGGCGATGGAGGGCTGAGCTGGAGGAAGTGGATTGGATTGGTGAATGCAAGCATCGGAAGGAGCTGTGCAGAGTCTCTGCTCCTGGAGTCCGGGGATGTTATCAAGCCTTCCAACGAGGGCCAAGAAGGGTGGTCAGGTGAGGATTTTCCACTCTCTATATCCATGTGGTGATCTGCTGCTTCAGGGCTGGTGTCAGAGCAGCCAACCAACATTTCATTTCCAAGAGCTGAAAAACTTTTGGTCAGCAAACTGACCCCTGAGTCATCAGAAGTCTCTGTATCATGGGGACCTGAGTCACCGAGATCCCACTCTCCACTTACTGCAACAAGGTCATCTCTCTCTGCTAGACTTTCTCCATCAGAAGCAGAGGCCACGGAGTTGGAATCAGATGCAGAGGTGGCAGTCCGGAGAGGATGGCTTAGAGCAGGGTGAACAGCTCCCAGCTTATCATCAGCCATCCCACAGCTGAGGGGGGACCTGGAGTGTGGTCCAGGAGCCAGGGGCTGGTAACCTTCGGGGGCTGGAGGTGGAACAAGGTGATTTGCATGGAGTGCAGGGGCCTGAGCTTGACTGGGCCTTTGGACGTGGGAAAGAGAGTGAGGAAGCTGTTTGACATCAGGCTCAGACACCAGAGGTAGGCTTGAGTGGGACACAGGGGACAGAGGCTGTCCTTGCTGGTTCACAGCAAAGACCGTATCATCTTCGGAGGGCCACGTTAGGGTGCTCAGGACACTGGAAATTCTGGATCCAGGCTCTTTTTGGTAGAAACTGTAGTCAGGCTCATCAAATAAAGGCACTTGTTGTGCTTTATGATCCACATTTGTTCCCGTTTCTTTTCCTTGGATAATGGCACTTTTTTGGGGGGAGTTTTGCTGAATTGTCTCTGGGTGGCTCAGGGGAGTGGAAGTCCTTCCTGGTGTTTGGGATGGTTCCAGAGGGCCTGAAATACTCGCCACAGACCGCCTATCCCCAGGAAGGCTCCCTTGTAGAGGAAGAGAGCTCGTGTACATTACAGAGAAAGAATTTGGGCCACCAAGGTCCTCATTAAAGCCTTCCTCAGAAGTAAGGAGTTCATGGGAAGTCTTGGCCTCCCCTGCATCTGTCCTTACAACAGCAGTTTCTGCTGGTGTTGGGTCCCACCCTTGTGCAGGAGCAGCTTGGTTGCGTGGCTTCCCTGCAGAGTCTGGCAGCTCCTTCAGGCTGGTGCCAGGACAGTGCTCGGGGGTCACAGAGGCTGTTCTGGCTACCTCCTGCTCTGGGACAGATGCTGACACCGCTGAGGTGAGCTCTGAGGGGGAAGTTGGAATTAAGTCCCAAAGCTCAGCTTTTCCTGTAACGGGATGAAGATCTATGGGATCAGGTGGCTCCAAGTTACTGGTACCAGAGGAAGGGTGTGCTGGAACAGGAGCCTCTGGGTTCTCTGAGCTGAAAGGTGCTGTCACCCCTCCACAGAGTGGTGCCTCTCTTTTATCAAACCTCTGGACAGCTTTTCCATAACCATCACTGTGCTCATTCTCCCTGCCCAGTCGTGTCTTATCATCCCAATGAGCTTCTCCAGTATCCTGACAACCAATGGAAAAGCGGCCAGAGTCCTCCAGGTCTTCTGCCTGGTCAGAGACATGGCACATGTGTGGAGCTTCCCCCCCTGGGTTCAGGTGATTTGAGGACAGAGGGCTGACAGCAGGTGGCTGATATCCAGAACCTGCTTCTGTGACACTGGCTTTCAGCAGCACATCCTCACCAGGATGCTGATCCACAGAGACAGGTTCCCCAGGAGGAAATGCTGATCCTGTTTGCTCAGACAAGGAAACATACTCCAAACCACACACATCCACATTATGCCTGGGAACAGAAGGTATCTCAGAACCAAAAGCTGATGATAGAGCCTCTAGTTTGAGCTCTTCCTCCCGTCTGAGCACTTCCTTCTGCAGTTGTTCCTGCTCATTTTTTTCCTTTTTCTGATCCTTAAGCTCCAAACGTTTGCCTTCTTCTGGCAAATTCTGCTCTTTGCACTCTTCCTCCTCCTCTTCCTGCTGAAGTTCAGATGCTGCCTCCTCCCGAGCTGGCTCCTTATGCTGTGAATCATTCACTTCCTCCGTCCTCTTAGCAGTACTCTTTCCTTGGAAATCGCTCTGTGCTGAAGGGGCAGGTCTGCCCTCCATTCTTCTGTGATTATCTTCTAAGTGAAGGCATTTGGAAGCAGATGAGTTCTCTTTAGGAACCATTCCCTGGTCTTTGACCATGCTGGTATTCCCTGTTTCACCAGCTGGGGTGTTTCCTTTTGCTTGTAGTGAACTCATTTGGCTGTCACGTGTTAAGGTGGAAGACAACTGATGGGAAGAGAAAGATTCTGTGTTCTCTTCCAAACCCTGGGGTGCTCCTAAACTTTCCTGAACATCTTCAGAAGTGTAAGGTTTAGCTGTGTCTTCTACTGCTTCCTCTGAGGTAGGCTGCTCATCAGGTGCTGGTGCCAACTTTTTGGTGCTTTGCTCCTGCTCTGCACCAGCATCAATCTCCTGCAAAGAATCCTTGGAGATGTTATCCAGAAAGGGTTCAGCCTTATAATGCCCTTCTGAAACAGTTTTACAGACCAGAAAGCACTTAGGTGTCTCTCTCTGAGAGGAAATGGCATCAGCCAAAGGGGATTTCATTTGCTGGGCCTGAGGGTCTGAGCCATGAAAAGCCAGTTCTGCCTGGCACTGAGGAAACTCAGTGCTAAGGTTCATAGCCTGCGGGATGGGGCTGCCAGGGAATGGCTCATTCTGGACTCTGCTGTGAGACAAAGGGTCCTGGTTGCTTTCCAGGTCAACTAGTTCCAATTGCCTAAGTTTCAGAGAATAATCCAGTCCACCCTCCTCTAAAAGCATTTCTCCTTCCAATTCTGAGAGTCCCTTTTGAGGCTCTGTATCCCCTTGGCCTTGTTCCAGTCTTGCTGGCACTTTTTGCATAGAGTTAGAGGGTCTGCCCAGCATCTCTGCTGCATTCCTTGGAGCAGCAAGGCAGTCCTTGGGCGCGCTGAGCTCTGCTCCCTTTGCAGAGTTAGATGGGCTGGTGCTCATTTCGGCTGTTGTGTGAGTGGCATGATGCTCTCCTTCCACGGCTGAAGAATCCCAGGCTTCCCCAGTGGTACTGCTGGCTCCTGGGGGAGTGGTACCTCCCTCACTGGTTTCTTCAGACTCCATCAGTGACACATCCTGCTGAAGAAAAATGCATTTTTCTGTTACTACTTCACAATGATACGATGGATCTCATTCACTGCTTCTACTGCAGCTGATAAAAACCAAAAACAAAACCAACACCATATACCTAGTGGGTGGTAAGAGCTGGGAAACAAACACAAGGACTGAGAATAGGCAAACACCAGATGTAAGCTTGCAGTATGAGAGTAACACCAAAATAAACCCACTGGTGTCTTGTTAGTTTCACATGCAAATGCAGAAAGTGACTTTGGTCAAAGAGCAGAGGTGCTGAGCTCTCTGCAATGGCCACAGGGCAACTTACAAAAAGCGGTGGCCATGTCTGGTTATCTCAGACCCAAAAGGGGGTACCAGAAGGCATCCAGGGAACAAGAAAATCATCAAAAATCTCCATTAATTTTCGTGGGGCATGGTGGACAAATACTCCTGGCCTCTTCTAGCTGAGTTTAAAAGTTCTCTCTGATTTCTGCCTGTTGTTTGGAGCTGATGGCTCTCTTTGCAGATCTCTGTGTAGGTCTCGACCTCATTGCAAATGATCACAGAAATTCATTAACAAGACATAGGAATGTAAGACTTTTCTTAACAGGTACCTAGGGCATGACACAAGACACAAGATATTTGAAGGCTGTAAACCACATGGGTTGAGAGGAGTAGTTCTGGTGTGTGTGGACTAATCTACAGACTATAAAGAGAAACTGCGTCATCATTTAGTCTACTCTTTTAGGGAGGGGAAAAGAAAAAACAAAAAAAGCCATCTCAGGATTGTTGGACAGTTTCCCAAAGGATATAGTGGAATTTCCCATCCACTATTGCATTTGAAGTTCAGACATGACAAAGCACTAGGGAATGCACATTTGGGATATGTCTGTAAAAAGGACGGAAGAATCTGATTCACCACTTTTATCTTTCTGGCTTCTACCATGACCCACAATCCCTACCTGGAAAAAACCTGAGAAAGAGACAAACCACTGTGGCACCCTCCCTTTTCTTCTACAGTGATTTCCTTGTGCTAGAGTGGCTCTATAGTCACAAGTACTAACTTCTGATCCCACACAGAAAGTAAAAGCAGTAAGGGCATAATTACATCTGAACTAATTGTCCCAGTTAGCTCCATGGCTAGGGCACGCCTGGCCTGAAAGCTGGTTTAGCTTCTATTTTCTCTTACGTCAAGTGAAACAAAACACCTGCTCTGAAGGCAAGGAGCGCATGCTCTGGAGTTAGAACTGAAGCATTTTATACACCTTCATCTTGGGTATTGTCATGACAGAATCATAGAATGGTTTGGGTTGGAAGGGGCATTAAAGATCACCCAGTTCCAACCCACTGCCATGGGCAGGGAGACCTTCCACTATCCCAGGTTGCTCAGAGCCCCATCCAACCTGACCTGGAACACTTCCAGGGATGGGGCAGCCACAGCTTCTATGCGTAACCTGTACCAGTGCCTTGACACCCTCATATTAAAGAATTTCTTCTGAATATCAAATCTAAATCTCTCCTCTTGTGCTTTAAAACAGATCCCCCTTGTCCTATGACTACCTGCCCATGTAAAAAGTAGCTCTCCCTATTTCTATACACCCCTTTTAAATACTGGAAGGCTGAAATGAGCTCTCCCTGGAGCCTTCCGTTCTCCAGGCTGAACAACCTCAATTTAAAAAAATATGAGGAAAATAACTGAATTAGCCAATTGAGTTAACTCATCAGTTAACTTCTTCCTGTGTATTTTTTCTCATGTAATCTTTAATTTTTGTTTATAGTGAAAGGACAGTCTTTCTTACAAAACCAGGCCAAAAGTGGGATTTTTGAGCAATTTGGAAGTCCCCTCCCAAGCAGTGAGTAGGTGTAATAGTTACAGTTTCAACCAACAGTATGTTTCAAAGAGATGTGTCCATTCAGGGAGTTCCACAGGGTTTCTACCACCTATTGCTGCTGTCAGCTGGAACTGAACTATCTGGATGCTGCTGAACTGTCTTTTCAAAGGTTCCACATCAGATCACTCTTGTGCTACACTGCTCTTGGCTCTCCTGGCTACCCTGCCTGAGTCTCCTCAGCTCCAGGCCTAGAAAAGTACTACTTCTCACACCTAACACAGACGACTTTCAAAAACAGGCTCCCCTGGAGCAGACAGACTGTTTAGGGAGACACAGGCTGCTGGCTAAGGAAAGTTTACTATTCCTAAAGATAGGATGGCTCATAAAGGTCTGAACAGTAAGGTCCTCAAACTCAAGCCCACACTTTGTCAGGGGAAGAACTCTTGTTCACTGTACTGTTTCACAGACGTACACAGCGCTGAATTTCCTCTTACTAAGCTCAAAACCCCAGTTTCCACTTTCCATGACTCTGTTGCAAGGATTTGGACAGGTGAAAGGACTAAAGCTGCATTTGGAGCAGTTCCATGATGATACTGGGAGGCAGAGTAGAGGGAGGTGCACAGCACATCAACACTGGAAGCTGCCAAGTGAGATTTGTCTCATCATATTACTGCCAGGTGTTTTGCACACCTCAGGGAGAGCAAGAGAAGAGCTTTGGGAAGTGAGGCAGGAGAAGGAGCAGGCAAACTTTCTCCAGAGACAGGAGGGGAGGACTCCTGCATCTCGCCAGGGAAATTGTTAAGCGCCCGGCTGAAGGCTGGGTGCACCATAGTGGAACACAGATGTCTGCAATAAGGATTTCATGGAGATGGAAGAGGAAATAATAAAACACGACTGACAGCGCTTGTAGTCTTCACATGCAGAGCAGCTATGTACAAAAGCCTGGTAGTTACCAGAAGAGAGTGCCTGTGGAGCACTGCCATGTTAAACTCCCAGTGCAGGTCTGCTCCATCAGAAGAGGGCCCAGGAGACCCCCAGAGTGCAGCTACCCAAAGCAAACTTTCAATTAGCATTTTCAGCAGGGCCAATAACATGACAGAACAGCACACAGGACCTATCTAGCATCTGCCACTAGGCAGGATACGCAAACTCTCAAAGATATTTCACTGTTTCCCCTTTTGGGGCTTACTGATCTTTCACATCTCTCACTGGATCAGATGTTGGGCTGGCCATCACTCCCTCGTATGCTCTGTCTGTGGAACAAGGTAAACCGATGTTCCCTGTTGAGATAAAGCCACTCAGGCTCTTCTCCCAAGAGGACCTGGAAACCCAGGATTTCAGCTCCCATGCACCCAGCTTGTAGGTGATTCCGGGTGCACAGAACCCCTCCAAGCTGGAACAGTGAGAGGGAGCAGCTGGCCACACGCCAGCATGAAAACAGAGGGGCGATGCTTGGTCCTGCTGCAATCACGAGCACAAAATCTGAGAGGGGAAGGGTGCAGGAGGTGGCCTGGTGAGCAGAACAGGACAGCAGCGAAAGCACGAGGGTACAATCCATCCACAGCTTTCCCAGAATACAAAAGGCAATGTAAATGTCGTACTTCCTTCCACCGTGGGTTAATTCACCTGGATGGAGATGACAAACACTCTGGTTTTAAATAGAAAGTACCTCACCTTCCCTCCCCCCCTCCTCCAACAAACAAGAAAGGAGCAATAACAAGTGCTATCAAGCACAGACAAGCCCTTCAGCTAGCCAGGAAGCAAGGCTACACACAAGTGGAGCCCTGAGATCCTCCTCCTCCTCCTTCTCCTCAAAAGTGGGAAGAGACGGAGCTTTCCGCCTGCCACCCTGGCCCTCCCCATGTGGTGCCGGGTGCCACTGGCCGCCCTCAGCCCTGCTCCCCATCCTGCTCCTCATCCTGCTCCCCTGCCGCAGGCCGTGGGGCAGCCCACACGCCCAGGCTGCTGCAAACACGCTCCCAGCAGAGAAAGTCCTGCCCTGTGACGCGGGGATGGAGCTGCTCCAGCCCAGTTGCAGCCGTGAACTTCTGGCAGCGAGAGGAGAAAGCCGTTCATGACAACATTTGAATGGCGAGGGCAAGGACACCCTTTTTCTTATTGAAGCAAAGGCTTCCCAAATAGTCCCTAGTTTGGGCTTAATACTTGCTGGTGCAGCCACAGCCTGGTGTAGAAATGCCAAAGCTGGCTTTAAGGGCTGCAGCTCAGGGAGAAAAGAGCTCTGTGTTTGGCTCTAACACCCACCCAAAAACCAACAAGGCTGCCCCGAGCCTTTTCCTGCTATCTCAGCTTGGTTTAATCATCCTGGTCACACAGTTCAGGTACACTTTACAAGGAGCTGAAAGAGGGGAAATTTAGGTTAGATATTAGGAAGGGATTCTTTCCTGTGAGGGTGCTGATGCACTGGCACAGGTTGCCCAGTGAGATTGTGGCTGCCCCATCTCTGGCAGTGTTCAAAGCCAGGCTGGATGGGGCTCTGACCAACCTGGTTGAGTGGAAGGCATCCCTGCTTACAGCAGATGGGTTTGGGACTAGATGATCTTTAGGGTCACTTCCAACCCCTTAACATTCTATGATTTGAATCAGCTCAGAGCCAGCCTTTCTCCTTACAAAATCCAGAGCTCGGTGTGCAGGACAGCACCATCTCTCCCAGGAAGCCACACACTGGATTTCAGTTTGGTGAGACACCCAGGAAACCGAACACAAAGCCTGCCCTGCCACAAGCCTCAATTTTTCTATTTCCTCAGCTCGTCCTGCCACGCTTAGGCTGGCTTCCTCAGCTGCATGTCCCTCCACGTGAGAGATTCCCACTGCACATACTCCCCTGCAAAGAAACAGTCACCAGTCTTCACACACCACCCTGGGCTGCTCTATCGCTGTACAACCCATCAAGGGAGGTGAAGGAGGGGGGTCAAAACTCTTGAGCTCAGGAAGAGATAACACAGGGTGCTAGAGATAAGAAGGAAGGAGGGAAATAATGTTACGTGGAGTCAGCTTTGAGGGCACGGAGAGCAGAAGGAGCTTTGCTGAAGGAAAGGACTTAAGAAAGTAAGAAAGGTGGTCTAAAAAAGCAAAATAACGTAGAGTCTACTGCTGTGCTACACAGTGCTGGTAATGTTCTGGGAACCAGGAGCTGCCTCAGGTGTCTTAGGCAGGGGAGAACAAAGCAAAGCTGCCAATAGTGCCTGACCTCCTAGAAAATGCATCTGAGCTGCTACTGAAGCTTGAGAAACTTGAGTGAGACCTCCCAGTCACACCGGTGCAGAGAGTTTGCCCGAGTTTTAACACACCCAGTCACATCTCACCAGCTTTCACTCGTGGTAGGCACACTCAAGATACACTGAGCCTAATAATTATCTAATGACTCACCAACTGAGGGGAAAAAAATAAAAGGATACTTTTCCATATTTTTACCTTGGTTTCTATTTAAGTAGATTATAATACTTAATGCTAACCAAAAAAAAAGTGTCAGAGAAACACAATTTTGGGTCGAACAAAATTTCATCTTGGAAATTGCTACTGAACATTTGGCAGACAGCGAGTGAAGAACGTGGCTTGGATTGTACATTGCACCTCCCAGATATGCAATAAAAGTGACTCACTCTTAAGATAAAATGGGGTCACCTGTACAGCAAAAAGCCCAGTTCACTCTAAGCAGAGGTTAAGTTTATGTTCATAAAAGTAATGGGTAAGCCTTGATATATAAGCAGTCTTCTAATATGAGAATAAACAAGAATAGTGTATGATTCTCACTGCTGGAGCTCAGTAAAAGATTATTGACACTACTTGGTGAACAGCAGAACTCCCACAGTGAAAGTAATGTATTGAGTCACTGCAAGTTGCTCTGTGCAGGTCTCTCTACAAACTCTGGGGATGGAGACAGCTGACAGAAACATCTGGAGCACAAAAGGAGGCAAGAACTTCCCAAATTACTTCCCCTATGACACTTTTATGCAGAAGTGGCTGCTAGCAGCTTGCTGTACACATTCCTAGATAGCATATTTGCCACAAACTCAAGGAGTTCCCAGTTCCTCTTTGAGCAGGATGATTCAGGACCTTCATGGGAGAGATTCTCCAGTTAGCAGCAGAAATCTTGGAGTCTCCTACTATGCTACAGATGCATGAGCCAGAATCCCACGCTGCTGTTTTTGAGTCTCAGATTAAAGAATGCTCATGTTTGCACCAAACCATTCTGACAGATGCAAATGCCCTAAAACATCAAAGGCCCTGGAAACACACTTGAAAGCTTGGCCTTGCCCAGCCTGCGCAGCGGAACCATTTGTGAGCACAGCTGTTGTCACATTACCTGTACCCGTCCCGAGCACAGTTAAGCTACAGACACAGAAGGATGAACAATATCCAGCAAACTGAACTGGGACAAACTGTCCTGCCCTGCAGAGAGGGCCTCCAAAGTTATCTTGTCTGATGCAAACACGTAATATAACCTCTTTCACAGCCAGATCAAGTTCCACCTTGAAAATTGTCAGATTTCTGGTAGCTGTCAGAGCCCCACAGAAGATACAGCTGGAACATTTTAGCAGTGTGGGACAAGCTAAACACCGATATATACCCAGCCAGAAATATACTGGCAAAATCCTGCTTTTGTATCAATAGGTAAGCACATCCTATGCAACTAAAAAAAATGCTAAAATACCCATAAAATTGCACTTGTGTATCATTCCACGGTATTGACAGCACGATGTCATCAGCCTTAACAACAACAGAAAACTGTGTCATGCTCTGGCTTCAATATTGTACCATCAATTGGAGAGAACAATAAAAAATGAGATAGCAACCACAGCAACAAAATCACACATTTATCCTCATGTTGCACCCTCAGAATGCATGTTTTCAGCCTTAGCTCCCCAGAGCAGTATTAACTACCTTATGACTCCAGCAATGAGATTTATTTGAAAAAGTGATGAGATTTGTATCATAACCAAAAATACCTGGCAATACTGTAACAGTGATGGAGCCTTGTACTGAACACTGCAGCTAAAGAAAGAAAAAAAAATCCATCCAAAAGGGATGTAGGGATGTGTGTGGGAAAAACAGGTTTTGGTACAACCCTTCCCTAACCCAGCTTCTCAGGGAACAAACCATTTTTTTCTTGGAAATTTAATTGGTGTCCTTAGATAGAAGAAGCTACGATGAGACAAGTTTGCTATTGGAAGCAAAAAGTATCAGATCTAAATAAAATGTTGTAAGAAATGTAAATGTGGGAAAGCACCAGCGGGGACCCCTTCCCTCTCCCTTGTGGAAAAATAGTTTCACACACCCAAAGCCACAGGAATTGTGTGGGTGCTGAATAGGAAGGTACTAATGCAAACACACAGAAAACTTGTCGTTACTCACGGTGTAAGGCTTGTATGGCCAACTGGCACAGGTTTATTGTGCACATCACAACATTTTCTGTTTCTCATACAGGCCCACTTCCTAGAATCATGTGGTTATGTGAGGGTTTTGGTTTACAATTAAGAAAAAAATGGATGTGTGGCCTTTAATGGGCATGGAAAAGGCCTGAAAAACTAAGTATGACTCAAAAATTAGATCTTGCTGTCTGGGTTTATCTTAATTTCTTAATCCTAAACCTTAATTTGTGACTAAGGAAAGGAAGGGCAACTCCCCCTTCCCTCTCTGCCTGTTTTTCAAAAGTTGGGACTGATGACAGTGCAGAATATTTAGGCCTGATGCAGTGAGTTACATGAGCTTCCAGAAACTAAAAAAGGGCAGTGAAATACACTGTGATATAACTGGGTTAACAAAGATGAATGATCAAATTTGTCAGGCCCAATGTAGGTATTTGCAGATATTCTGCAAAGTTCATTTGTTTATATTCCATTCCTTAAAAAAAAAAAAAAAAAATCCTTCTGCTGCTGACTGTCCAAACTATCCACCACCACCTGGAATCGGATCTTAATAAATTTCGACTAAGACTTGACGTGGAACCCTGAAAATCCAGAACAGACCAATTTACTATGCATCCAGGTTGCTGCCAACATCTCCCTTGTGCCAGTGCACACGTGACCATGTACGAGCCATCCCAGGGAGTTGTGGAGGCAAAAAAAAACAACCCAGGAGCAGAGTGATGTGAGCAGCCATAAAGGTGTGACACAGGAGAAAAGATAAGCGAGTAAAGGTAAATCTGACAGCTCCCTGCAGCAGTTGTACATAGAATCAGAGAATGGTTTGGGTTGGAAGGATCATTAAAGACCATCTCGTTCCAATCCCCTGCCATGGGCAGGGACACCTTCCACTATCCCAGGGTGCTCAGAGCCCCATCCAGCTTGGCCTTGGATACTTCCAGGGATGGGGCAGCCACAGCTTCTCTGGGAAACCTGTGCCAGGGCCTCACCACCCTCACAGGGAACAATTTCTTCCCAATATCCCACGTAAACCTCCTCTCTGTCAGTGTGAAGCCATTCCCCCTTGTCCTGTCACTCCAGGCCCTTGTCAAGAGTCTCTCTCCATCTTTCCTGTGGGCTCCCTTCAGGCACTGGAAGCCACAATGAGGTCACCCCAAAGCCTTTTCTTTTCCTGGCTGAACAATCCCAGTTCCCTCAGCCTTTCCTCATAGCAGAGCTGCTCCATCCCTCAGACCATCCTGGTGGTCTCCTCTGGATTGGCTCCAACAGGTCCGTGTCTTCCCTGTGCTGGGACCCCAGAGCAGCTGTACAAGCTGCACAAGAGGACAGGAACACGGGGCTGGGCAGCAAAGCAGGAGCAGGAAAGCAGAAACCCGGACTTAGCCCTAAGTTCTGGTGAAACCACACCCAGGATCCACAGGCCAGTCCCTGACGCTCCAGCGTAGGTGTCTCTCCGTGTGTCTGCCAAGCACTCCTCACACAGAGCCAGGTGCTCCCTCGGCAGCCCACACACACCAGCAGCAGCAGAGCAGGGAGGTTTTACACCCTCAATCCTGGCCCTCTGCTAGGAACACGTCTGCTGCCCTCCCAGGTGAGAAGCGGGCACCAGGGGAAGCAGGATATTCTAACTGGATTTACAACCATTTCCAAATGAGCCATTGTTTTTATGGTTTAATGTTTCCTTGTCTCGTTATTGCCACTGACTCTGCCATTCCGGTGAACCCACAACCAGCCTTCTCCCCGTAGGAAAGGGCTGGCTCTGAGGGGATGTTGCATGGAAGAGAGGTGAATTAGGAGACAGCCCCTGTGAGCAACTCTGAAAACAAGTAACAACATGTAGGAAACCCTAGGAAAAGCCCTGGAAACCTCCTCAAACTTTCTGCAAAGTCTAGCATGGAAACACTCCAAAGGGAAGGGGAGGGGAAGACATTCTTGTGACCTTGTCTTTCAGCTCAAGCTGTGAAAAGTTGTATAAATCAGGGGTTTAAATGCTGTAACTGATATACATCAGTCTTAGAAAATGCTTTTTATAACCAGCTTTACCAATTACTACAACCTTATTTCAAAGTTTATAGTAGTAATTACAGTAGTTACATAGATGTTGTAGTTAAGATTTAGCATTAGTTCCTAATACTATCATTAACACAGCATATTATAAAAATTAAAAAAGAAAAAAGTAGAGCCCTACAGGTAGAATCATAAAAAACTAAGAAACAGCACACACAGATGAACAATACTGATATTCCCTATTTCAGTATTATTTCCCCTTCTTTGTCAATGGGCAAAAATTATGTCCACATACTTTCATGTGCAGTGCACCTCCAAGTGTGGATTACTTTAAAGCATTAATTTTATACCAGCTCAGAAATATCACTAGCATTTCCATGATGCATGAATTAAAATATTCTTCCCATTTTAATAATTAAACAAGTTTCAGTGCGTAAGGAACTCTTAGAGATATTTTAATCCTTCCTTCCTCCATTTTCATTTTTCTGCATATGAATGAGGGGGCAGAGTCTGCTTCCCACCACCACCCTCCTAGATTTCCTAAAATAGCACTCCTTGATGGCTGCCTGGCTCTTCAGATATTAGCTGAGCAATCAGGATCCTAAGATTGCCCTTTGGTAGTCTTTGAAGACGTCAACTCTGACTCTTCTTGACTGGCCTACGGCTTCCTTTTCCTCAGCCCTGTGGCATGTAAAACCACCTCTCTCCTTCCACTCCCAGGTCCCACCTTATCAGATGGCGATGCCGAGGAGTAAAATGAGGTCTGTGTGCCTCAAATTCACCCCAAGCTCCTGACTTCAGTGTGCTGGTGAGAAATTAGAGCATGAGGCAACTTAACAGTGGCCATGAGTAACAGTGGAAAATTGAGCCAATACAATTTCCTTCACCTCTTTTATGACACGGTCACAAAACTACAGCTCTGGCCAAGGAATGCAAAGTCCTCGCGTCCCCCAGCCTACGCAGGCATGGTATATTCTAATTGGACTGGTGCATACCTTCCCATCCATGAGAACCTACTTCCCCTGGGAAGCCATAGGCACCAGGCAAATGAAATCGGAGACTCAGCTCCTTCGCCTTCCCATTACTTGCAAGGCGCTTTGATCAGCGGGGCATAAATAAACACGTAAATGTCCCATCTCTGCCAAGGTCAATGAGATGTAGCAGAGTTCCTCCAGTGCAGCCTCACAGGCAGCTCTCAGCTGTACCTTCTGACACTGCCCAACCTCACCTAAACAAGTTCATCGGACTCAGCATGGGGCAAAATGCTTTGCTGTGCTTAAAAAAAATCACTGGATGTAACAGCAAGGAGTACGATGTGGTGTGACCACTGGAGTTGGGGAAAGCTAAGAGCAACAGAGAACCTAAAGGGGAAAGGTTGGGATTGTCACTGGACCATGCCCAAGAAGGAGGTAAGAGCCAGAGCTCTCCTTGGAGTCCTCTTCCCGAACAGCTTCCTGTATGGAAAATTTGGTCTTACCTCTGCCAGACTGATGCACCTGAAGAACCCAGCCTTCAGCACAGATGTTTGCTGCCTATTACTGAAGCCAGCACCTCACCTCTTCCATGTGTGCCAGCAAAGGTGCAATTACAGATATACCCACAGCACGACACACAGCATTGCTGCTTTTGATGCAAACATGGGTAACACTCCGGCATTCCAAACTTTTGGCTATTCCTGCACTTGCCCTAACAGAAGGTGACAAAGATGCACCCTTGCTGTTTTAATTCTTGCCTCTCCTCATGGCTATGGCTTATGAGCAGCTAAACACGGATGCAGCCACTAGAAATTTCAAGCCAGTGGGGCCCACAAAGGATAGCTGTTATCACCAGTAACATAATCCAGGCTGGAAGGGGAATACACGTTAGGATACCGGGAGCTCTCCTTCCTTCAGTGCCCCGCTGCAGTCATTCATTAAAAGGAGTCTCTACAGAAGACTTAGACTGTAACTGGGTTTGGGGTATTTTTAAGGCAACCAAGAATGGTGCCCTCATCCAGGAGAATTTCCAGTTCCTAATTCTAGCTGTTTGCAGCAGTTTCTGCCTGTCTGAGGGTCATCTGTGCAGCTGGGGTAATAGTAAACCCTCCTACCTCACAGCCATACTCTGAGGATTAGGCAGGGAGTGGCTGCTCAGAGTACTGAATATGCAAAGCCCTATTATATACCCTGTATCTGATTGCAACCATAAGCAAAGTCTTATTTAAGCAATCCTTTCCCCAACAAAAATATATCAACTGCTCACTCTGTTCTTTCCTTCCGTGTCTTTTTGCCTCCAAGTTCTTCCAGATAACAAAACACAGTACTAAGATATTTTCCTTTTGTGCTGTAAAGTTGTTTACTACAAATAATAGAGGCTTTTCACACAATGTAGGTGTTGTTTTGGCTCATTCTGGTATCACACTTGTACTGGAGGGATCTCACTGCCCAGTCAGTGAAAGCCCCACTCCTGTAACCTCACGCATGTCAGATATTCATAGCTGTCTATTTCTCACTGTGCCCACATTCAGGGGAGACCCCTTCTCCAGTTATATCAATTTTATGAACGTGGGACATACAGCATCAGATATTTCTTGCTCCCACTAAACACAAAACTGTATTTCTCTACCAAATCATAATTTAAAACCAAGCTGGTGTTTTTGACATGCTTTTCTTGACACTTCTGAATTTGTCTCCCACATCAGTTAATACCTTTTTTTCCCGTTTCAGTGCACTTTCTTCACTCTTTTTAGCAGTCACAACAAAACCTTTTACAATGCCACCTTTTAAATTAAGCTTTCAAAGGCAACCTCTAGTAAAACACAATTATAATACATTTCAGGGCAGATTTGCTTCCATACTGCCTCGCTGAACAGGAGATTTCTTACCATGCCAGTTTTCACTGCACACGCAATACAGCACATCTCGCTTTTTCTTGCTCTGGTCTCTTCTAAAGCCATTTTGCTATGACTATTAAGAGTCAGAATCAATCCATCTTTCCCCTTTTACACTCGGATGCGTGATTTCATGTCTTTGATATCACTGTTATAACACACTAAGCAGCTGGATAGGTAAAAATGGTGCTGGTATGGAATGAAGGAAAAATGTCTGTGGTGTGTCTGGTAACACCCACTGGGCAACTCAGCTCTCATGATTTTTCTATACACACAGACACAATTTTTAGCTGCTTTTCACGGCCCTGACCCTCCCTTGTGACAGAGCACACACTACAATGACATAATTTGCATGCCTGGCCTTGCCAGGATAAGGCACATTTCATTGCTCCAGCATACCTCCAAATTGCTCACCTTCCTCTCTCTGCCCCTCTCTGAAATGAAACAGCTCAGTTTACTCATTGTGCAGGGGCAGGAAGACAAGGTGAACTGTAGGAGTGATGTCAGAGGACGACTGCCTTCCCAGATGGCACCAAAACAAGTAGTATTCACCCTGAGCCTACAGGAACACCTGACAGCTTCCCTTTCAGCCTTCCCCACATGCCCTGATAGAGTATTCCCTCTTCCCAGCTGTGCCCAGGAACGAGAAGAGAGTGACAGTGCAGTCATGCATTCCCCATACACAGCACCAGCTGTTATTAAGCAATTACTGGGTGACTTGAGGGGCAAACCCATCTCCCTCAATCACTTGCACATTTAAGAAGATATGCCACAACCCATAATTTGCTGTAAAAATAGTGGGATAGTCCCATTTCCCTTTGCCTGTCTCCCTACAGCATCCTCTCTCTGCCCCAGGGTTTGTCACAGGATAGAGCCGTGACAGGGCTGTGTGTTGTACTGCAGCCTTGCCAGTGCTACCCCCACTGCCCATCCTGAGATTCTGCTTGCCTGTACCTGGGACATGCCTTTCCAGGAGAAAACACCTTGTCTAGGAGTTGGACTTCAGTGATCCTTGTGGGTGCCTTGCAGCTTAGGATATTCTACAGTCTTGTGGGCAAGGGTCGAGAAAGGAGAGAAAAGTGCATCATTCTCAAAGCACTCTAAGATCTATCAGCTCTGTTGTATCCAGACTCAAGCCTGAAATATCTTCATGTACAAAGCAAGTCACAGAAAAAGAGAACAAACAACGAGAAGAGTTACTTGAGCCGTGAGCCATACCAGCCATCAGGACTGAACCCTCACTGCTCTAAATACTGTGCACTGAGGCATTGCTCCTGTCCTGCAGAGCTGGAAGCATACTCAGAACATCCCTTCTCCCCTAAATCCAGGAATAGAATGGAAATAGAGACACACTGCACCTTCTCAACTTCACGAGCAGCCTGGCAGCCCTCACCTGTAAAACTAGACAGTGATCTCGGACTACCTCAGAGAGGAGAGTGACTCAAATGTTGCAGCTGGATTACATTTCATAGGTCTAGAGTTACCCTTGGATGCCTGCATTATGGAATACCTACAGCAAAACTTCTGCATCTAGACTCAGGCTTAATCCAAGGATTTTGCCTGGAGCCCAGACCCACTGAAGACATCAGATGCTACAGCATGAGAGCTTTGCTAGGCACTGGCATCTTTTCTTTCCCTGTGAAAGCCATACTCTTCCTATGTACTCTTTCCAAGTTTCCACAAGCCCCTTGTCACAGGACAGCAATCTGTAGTGAAGATTTAAGGGCCCAGGTAAGATTTAAGCTATTCAAACAATCTGTGTAGGCATTTTTGATCCTTACACCTGTAAATTGAGGGTAAAGCACACATACCGTATAGCTTACACATCCTGATTTTTTGCAGCTGCCCAGCAAGATCACGGGCAAAGCACCTTCTTCTACTCCTCCCACTAGTGGCCTTTGTGTTGGTTTAACACTGCTTTGTGCCTCTATTTCTATTATCAAGTGAATATGCAAGCGCAGCCATGACAGCCACTTTGTGGCAGATGTGAACAGGGACCACGTCCAACTAGTTACAGGTCTGCTTGTAACCCACACTCGTGTCCCCTGATTACCCCTGGGCTTCTGCAACCTGAACAAATCGTGCCCTAACACGACCAGGATCCTAATCCCCTCCCCTCCAGAGGGGTGTCTTTTGGATTCATAAACTCTACTGCTGGATTTGTTGAAGCAGGAGCCGTCCCTCCCCTCTCCTCCTCCAGTCACACCCCGTGCAAGGCTGGGTCTGCTCACAGCGCACAGCTCTGCTCTGCCCATGGAGGGGATCACCCAGCTCGTGGATCCCACTGGGCACCACCCCAGCCTGGCCCAGGTAAATATTTGGGAATTTCCGTGTATGATCAGCAGCAGGAACCCCAGTGCTTAATGACTCTGAGCATCAGCAAGGCCATGGGCAGTGAACCTCACACACTGAGCCCCTGCCTGCAGCTGGGTCTTCAATTTGAGACCACAGAAAGGTGGTTTGATGTCCGAATGTCACACACTTCTCCGTGACACTGCAAACACGATATGCTTTAATGCAGTATTCTCCCAGCAGCAGGTTCCTGTGCTTCCTCCCACCTCAGTTCCCTCCCTGTGTGCTATCCAATTACAGCTTCTTCAGCCACTCCTCCTCAACCTCTCCTAGCATCAGAACACCCTCTATTTTGTATACATTTACATATGCATGTCTATCTACATACATTTGTACACGTCATGATAATCACCTTCCCTCTTCTAAATTTTTCCCACTATCAAAACCAATAGCCCTTCCCCTGACCTTGCACTGAACTTGGACTAAAGTCATGGGAATCTCTTCTTTGACTTCATCTTGCTTTTAATCCAACCCCCCAAACATGAGGTCAAAACGAGTCCCTACCACAGGCTCTGTTCCTCATCCTACAGTGTTCTGCATGGGACTTGTAGGAATGGTGTTTAAAACAATAGATGAGGAATGGATTTTGTCTCAGCAAAGCGATTCTACTCAAAGGGCAAGAAAGCTGGAGTCACTTGTTAATGGAAGAGACAAGATTAATGAAGCTTTCCCAAAAGGGCACCCCACCTTGCTCAGCACTGAGCACCACTGAGAACTCACATCTAGAACGCATGAATGCATTGACTTGGAACTCTTCTGCACCACTGAACCCTTCAGAGGTATCAGCGTGTCACAGCCAAGGCTCAGGCCTCCTTCTTCTTATGTTAAATGCTCTTTCCCACACAACAAATTTCAACACACACTTTTTGACCAAAGACATAAAAGCAGCTGACCTAAACCCAGCCCTGGCTAAGCTCAGTTCTCCCAAGCCATGCAACAGAGTTAACCTGCACTACTGAGTACATCAGGGCAGCTGTTCTCACACATCTGCTGCAGAGGAAGGCGAAAAGATACATTGCCTTCCATGAAGATTTAAGGTAAGGTTTGCTTGTGACAACTCTTAGTTTCACCAACTCTTCAGCTTGCCAAAACGAGTTCCATCCTCTGCCCTTTCTCTTCTGGTGGTATAGGTGTATGTGTGGTCTCACAACAAACCGCAGCAGGGAACTAGCAGGGATGACAACAGGCAGGCACGACGGCTTCTTTCAACAGCAGTGCCAGCTGAGAGGATTTGTGCAACCACAGCCTGTTTATCCAAGCACACAAATGTAGGAACTAAATGTGTGATACCCTCTGGCACCTAATCCTGCTGTTGGAAGAAGTGGTCCCTCACCACGTTTCTCATGCCCGGTGTCATGCTACACTTCTTCAGCAATCTCTCTGGCCACAAGGCAGGCTGATCCAATTTTCGTATTTTTTTGTTTAGGGAAGGGGGTTAATATTCAGTTGGAGCAGTGACTGGACTGATCTGAGGCCCCTTGGTCACTAGAGCCAACCCTAGGGAAGCAGCAGGAGCTTGCAGTCAGGACTGGATGAGAACTGGATCGTTCCTTCAGCAACAGCCTATTGTTCTGCTGGGCTGCTCATCATGTGAAGCCCAACTCCAAGCAACACAAGTTATTCAATCACAATTCCCGGGAAGCCCTGCCTGGCCACAAACACAAGGCACCCTCCACCGCCGCTCTAAACCACGCTGATCACCCAGACTCCAGCTCCACGGTTGCCTCTTTTCAGAAGGAAGAGCTCAGCATGGCTAACAGCCATGGGCTTGCAGTACAACAGGCCATCTTTTAGCTGGAACGTGTCATCCTGGCAGCAACAGGCTCCGTGACCTGGCACGAAAACTTGTAGCAAGACTTTGTGGTTAGGAGCCAGGCCGGACAGATGGAGATAAGAAATTAGCGAGGGTAATCAGCCATTGGAATAATTTAGCTGGGGAACCAGTGCAGCCTATCACTTGATATCTTGAAATCAAGACTGAGTACTTTTCTAATAGAATTTAGGATTCGATGCAGTGATAACCAGCTGGGAATGTAAATACCTGCCAGGGGTCAGGTGAAGGTATCTGTCCCCAGTTGGCTGATACTCTGAGCATCAAGTGTGTCATTACCTCAGGAAAGAGGGAAATAACCTCTCTGTAGAGCTCAAGTGCCAAAACAATACAGCACAACTGCATTTGCACTAAAGTCACTTCTGAGTACTTCATTAAAAGATTCAACGGGAGTTCAGCGAGGAGCTGCAAAGCGGAAAGGAATTGCAAAACTTCCCAGGCATGACTACTGAAATAAACTAGCTGTGGATAATTTAGCCAAACAGTAACTAAGCAAACAACATCAACTGGAAAGATACCAGATGGCAGAAAGCACAGTAAACTCTTAGAATCAAACATCCTTGGAAAAAAATGTGATTCCAATTAAGAATTTGAAATCCCTTGTGGGCTGTTTCTTAAATTTTGCCTGGGATAACTATGGAGAGTGAATGTTATATGAATACAAACTAATTAAATAAAACAGTCCACTTTAAACAAGACTCCAAAGTAGATTACATTAAAAAGAAAAAAAGAAGGAAAAAACCATCAAAAACTATAGCATAATTTGGCTCTTTCCTGCTAGAAAGCACATGAAATAAGTGAACCATAAGAAAGGATAAGACTCAACAGAACAAGCGCAAGAACATCCATCTAAAGTTAGCACGATGAAACGGAAAAAAAAAAAAAAAAAAGCCTGTGGAACAGACTCTTACCATCGAAATCTATCAGGATGCACAAGAGGTTCCCAGAGGAAGTATTTGTGTCCCACTATTTCAGAGAACAGGAGCACCAACCTCAAGCCCGGTTGCCTGCTGTCACGAGCCACTGGACCGTACAACCCCACTGAGATTTAGCCAGACCACAGGGCTGCTGTACAGGCAGGATGGGACAAATGCCACCCTCAATCACCAGCCGGCAAAACGAGGTTCTACACAGAAGCTAGCTGAGCTGTTCTTAACATTAACAAAAACTAAGAAGAATTCAGATCTGTTACAACTTCAAGTCTGATTTATGGAAGCCTCCTCCTCGCCCAATTCAGGTGCAGTTCTGAAATCTGGGTCACCCATACATTATTCCTCCAAACCAAGCCACCTCCCTCAGGTGCAACCCTTTAAAAGGACTCTGCCCTTATCCAAGCCATCTCCAAGTCATTTAGGTTATGAGAAACTCCAAAACACCAAGGAATCAGGTCACAGAATTTCCAACAACACATTATACATGTGGCTTGGTCCAGGAGGAACAGGCACGCAGCTCCAGGAGAAGCCAGCATTAGCATTCACATCCAGCAGCGCCCTGGCAAAGTCTGCAACAAGTACGCACTGATGAGCTGAGCTCAGATCTCTGACCCCGTAATTCCTACCAGGTTTGATGCAGTCTTAGCCAATATCTGGGAATAAACGAAGCATCAAGCAAGGACAAACATGGGTGCTGGGAGGACGATGGGTCAGGTGAGAGCCGTGGGAGCTCGGAATCCCCCCCTGGCAGGTTGGTTGGGGCGCTGGGGTTGCCATCGGAGCTGCTGCGGTGGCCGGGGCTGCGGGAAGGAGGCAGGAAGCGAGCAGCAGGCAGGGATCTCGCCTTTCGTTCCTCTGCCTTCCCTCCGTGACAGGCCATAAAAGTCACGAGGCAAGGAGGAAAACAAGGAGGTGTCCAGAGTTCAAGCACAGCACCCCCGCGACTCCCGGGACGCAGCTCCCGGCGGGAGCTGAAAACCCGGCGAACACCGTGGGATCTCGCTCCTGCGTGGGAGGCACCATTTCTGCGGGAAGAGGTTCCTGCTGCTGCTTGGCAGCCGAGCCTGGGACCGGGCCTGCGCTCCGGGCCCTCCCTGCTGCCGGCAGCGGGCGGGAGAGCGGGG
>VXAZ01007529.1:679309-703517 GCA_013399875.1 Gymnorhina tibicen
GACACGTCCGAGCGGAAGGTATTTTCCTCAATATTTTTTTTTTTTAATTCAATAGTAAGAATATGGGTGAAGGTCCTAGAGGGAAAGCCACATGAGGAGCGGCTGAAGTCGCTCGGTTTGTTCAGCCTGGAGAAGGCTGAGGTCAGAGCTGACAGCAGTTCTGCAGCTTCCTCACGAGGAGGAGGGGCAGGGCCTGATCTCTGCTCTGTGTGACCAGGGACAGGACCCGAGGGAATGGCTGGAGCTGCGTCAGGGGAGGGTTAGGGTGGATGTCAGGGAAAGGTTCTTCTCCCAGAGGGTGGTGGGACACTGAACAGGCTCCCCCAGGGCAGTGGTCACAGCACCGAGCCTGTCAGAGCTCTAGGAGTGTTTGGACAACACTCTCTGGCACGGGGTGGGATTGTTGCGGTGTCCTGTGCAGGGCCAGGAGTTGGACTGGATGATCCTTGTGGGTCCCTTTCAATTACAGACATTCTGTGATGCTGTAATAACTGCGTCCCTCTCGGTTTGGACATGGCACTTGGTTGCTTTGCCTCTGCAGTGCACCTGACCCACCAGCCCAGGTGTCTGGACCAGTTTAAGAATCAGAGGTGCTTTTTATTTTTTAAGCTTCCTTCATTACCCGAGTTTTCACACTCCTTAACTTCACGTGTGTGAGCCCTCTGCGTTTCTTCCCAGCAGGCAGCTAGGGGTTTAAGGCAAAGTGTTGGGTTGTCCCAGGCTTTACAGGATTCCAGGCAAGATTACATTCAAGATTGTCAAATAAATGTAAATTAATGAAACACCTGAATTCAGAAGAAATTTACCAGGATGTGGGTAGAAAAACTCTGTAGGCTGCATTAAAAAACTGAATCCACAACAACAATTCCTGGGCATTCTGTCTCTCGTAGGTACACAGGTGCTCAAAGGGATACAGGATTTATGTGATGGTGCACTTTGCCATGGTATGGATAGATCTTTGCTCACTAAAATTGCAAAGTGTGCAAAGAATTATTTTAGACAGGTGGCTGAGGAAGGTGTTACCTATTTTATATATTGTGTCTCCTCAAATTGATATCCAGAGTTGTCTCTTTGCTAAGTCGGGTTTTTTTTTCCCCCCAATCATTTCCTGAGGCTTGCAGGTGTGTATCCTCCAGGATGTGCTCTGAAGATTTCAGCGGAAGAGAAAGAGGGAACTTGGCTCAGCCACCAGAGAAACCCTGCAGCCCACACCCAGGCAATCCTGAACCCTGCCTTCCCCGCGTGACCCGTGTGGAGTCTCCCAGGCAGGAAAACTCCCCTCAGAAGTGGCACATTGAGAGCTCTCCCCAGCCAGCCACGGAATCATCCTCGTGCCTGCTGCCGCCTTCTGATTCAATTACTCCTTTCATTCGTTTGTGTGGGTGCCTTTTTTCAGCAGTGGATCAGCTCCTGCAGCTGAGATTCCCATTCCACATCACTGCATTTACAGTCAGCCATGAGGAAAGGGATGCTTCAAATTCCCAGAAGCCGATTCTGGATCATGTCTCTCTTAGGCTGGCGTCAGACCTCTGGGACATTATATAAATAGCCAGTGCTTCTTCCCACTGCATTTTCTAAGTTCCTAGCAGCTGGCAGCAGGCTGGAGTTGGTCATCCTGACTGGAAAACTGCTCCTCTTCTATCCAGAAAAGGACAACTCGTTGTCTGAGGTGGGCTTAACTCTCCCCCTGTCCCTGGCACCTCCAGCAGCTGCAGAGGCAGTTTTCTGTTTGGTTTTGTGACTCATATCTTGAGAAATCTTGCTTTCTCTGTCTGCTGTACAGAGAGTTTGAGTGCCTGAACACATCTGGAACCCTGCACAGCGGGAGCAGGAGAGGTCCTGTTCTATGCTGCGAGTATCCCAGGTGGATTGGGCTGCACTGTCTCTTATCTTATCTCAGCCCACCAAACTCTGGGCTGCAGCAGCTGAGTGCCTGGTATGCCCCTTTCCCTTCAAGGACATACCTCCTTGGGGTGTATATATATATATATATATATATATATCCCTGGATATATATCCCTGCTATGTCCCTTCCCTGCAGAGAGGCCCAGCAGCACCAAGAGCAGGGCCCTGTACCCTGAAGTGCTCCTGTTTCCTGCAGTGCCTTGTGCTATCGTCAGGCTGAGGGGCAGTTGGGATATTAACCTCCCACTCCTCCCACTCCGACATCCTCCTCATAAACATCCCGTCCCGCTCAAGTCCTTTGCTGTCACATCCTCTCTGCTCTGCAGCAGACACTATTCTGGGTTTAGTTCTATATGCAGAGCACACAGCTGGGCATGCCAAAATCCAGGCAGGCAGCAGGACAGAACCTGGCAGTAACTTGGTTCGGCTGCTGACGTATCACAAGTACTGCAGAGGAGGGGAGTTGTTTAAGGGTCTTCTTAAAACTAAAATCATCTGCTTGAGCCCTCCTTGGAAAGCTAGTTTGCTTCCCTAGGCGTGTTCAGCAGCTGAACGTTACTCCAAGCAGATGCAAACCTGTGTATAGGGCATGAAAAACCTTGGTAATAATGGAAGGGAGCAGAACAGAGAGCTTGGAAACTGCAGCACAGTGAAGTTTACACAAGCAGCAAGTAAAACACCCATCCCCGGTGAGTCAGTCCTGGCCGTTTCCTTCATTTCCTCTAAGGCTCGCTGCGAACATCCAGCAGTAAGAGCCCTTCTGAAATCCATTCGTCTCCTTTCCTGCCCCTTGTTTACAGCTTTCCCTCAGCAGGGAGCCGAGTCCCAGCTTCCAGAACTGCATTTTCACTGCAGCAGGCTGAGAGAAGTGCAGACCCTCCCCTGGCCTCAGCTCAGCTTTGGTACCGCAGTGCTCTTGTTGCTTTTGTGGGTGCCAGCACCTTCTTGAGATACAGCAGGTGCTGAGGTAAGAGAGGAAAAAGTGTCACAGTTGCACAATTCATTCATGTTTTTTTTTAAATCTTGAATGCAGCTGTATGAGTGGCAGAGGTGCTATATCCCTACAGCCACGCCTTTGGATTCAGTCTGGTAGGGCAGAAAGGATGCAGTGGGGTATTACGTTGTTTTAAGTGTGCAGATCGTCCCTCGGAGATACGGGTTGGAGCTTCCCTTCTTCAGATTAAGGTGTATCTCACGCTCTGATTTCCCCACATGACAGCAGCTAGGGAGGAGGAGTATTTTTAGCTTTTGTTTCTTGGTTTGTTTACAGGAAGTTCTTAATTTGTGGGAGTGAGCTTGGGCCCATCTAAGTCTGAGGATCCGCTGTGGATGCAGTTATAAGGGTGAACTGCTGCTGTTGTCAGGCAGAGCTGTCATTTATCCCAGGTGTTCCAGAAACTGTGGGCTTCACACAGACAAATACTGATTTCTGGGATCTTTCCTGAAATTTGTTCAAGGAGATGTCCAGGTGGCTGCAGCAGAAAAGTTTAGGAAAATACAGAACTGGGAAATTCCTTCAGGTGGTGTGGCTAAAAATGCTTTTCTGCGCAAAACTCAGGTTATTGCTGACATAACCTGAGTTAATAACAGTAGCTCTGGGACAAAACCCATATTGTCAAAGAGCATGAACATCCCAAGAGAAGCACAGACCCAAATAGGCTTCCCCCATTTCCTTCTCAAGTGCCTTCTCCTGGGAATCCCAAATAACCTGCAGGCAACAAGTGACCTAGATACAATGCTGTGTTTGCTCTTATGGAGTAAAACCAGGAGCAAAATAATCCACTTAAATTATCTATCTTTATAATCCTTATTCAACTTCATCCACTTTTTCTTTTTTTTCATACAAAAAGCAGTAAGAACTCTTTGTACAAATGGATACCTGCATATGAGCCATGGAGGGATAGTTTTTTGTCACAATGAATTATGTACCAATAACAGTGAAGGTCTGCATTGGATGGATTGTGTGAATGGCCCATTTAGTGTGCTGTACAAATTTCTTTTCAAAGTAACTGCAGTGCCTGGCCTGATGTGCAAGTCGGGCCATTGTCCCACACAGCTTAAATTCCCCTTTTTTTACAGCGTCTGCCAGGAAAACTTAAACAAATGGACAAGGCTACAGACTGTCTTGAGACAAAGGCTGCTGTTAGAGGCACGAGGGTAAGGGATGGTCTAGAGAGTCCCTGCCTGTCAGCCACAAAAGGTGATAAAAGAGTATTTTTATTTGCACACATCCTGTAGCCTGACATCGCCCAACAGTCCACCTGATTATAAGGTCCTGCCTGTTCTAAAAGGGATGAGGTGGTTCTGAACTTGTGGATGTGGGCCTGGGGGAGGCTGGTGGGCTTTCCCAGCTCAATTTACAGCTGCAGTCCAGACTTGACAGCAAGGAAAATGACTGCTCATGCCGCAGCTTCAGAAAGGTGTGGGCCTCACACGTGTGAATGGTGGTTTCCTTGACCTTCCCTGATCTTGATGGAATTTGAGGGTAGGAATGGCCAGTCTCAAACAGCAACAGCAGGCAAAATCACCTCAGATGTTGCTTTAGTTTTGCTGAGGGTGTAAAAAATGTCAGCTGAGCAGAAGACAAGACAAACTACTGCTCATAGCATTAGCTACAAACCGAAGAATGAAGAAGAAAAAAATGCCCGCAATGTATCTCCTGTTCAAGATTTCACATTAATAACTGCAGCAAAACATGACTCAAAACTTCACATCTATTTGCTTATATACTGTTTTTCAAAAGACAGAAGGAAATAGCTTAAAAGTTAGTCCAGTTCCATTAAAATCCTTTTATTTGGGATTAATAAAATACGGATTTCTTGCACAAGCAAGAAGCTCCTTTGAATAAATATTGGGGAAAAAAGGAGCTATACTGAAAGGGTTATATTCTCTGAAGCAGTTACCCAACCTTTAATGATACATACTGTGGTTAAAGCAACCTGTTTCCTGCTCACCAGTAGCATTTGGCAACTCAGTGATGGAATTTTGAGTGGGATAGTAGTAAGCTCTGACATTTTTAGGAGGATTTTCATCAGCCAAACTTGTAAAAATTACATTTCATATACCTAATGCAGCATAACATCACATTCTTTTCTTCCTGTTGAATATATGGTTTTTTAAGCCCTATTCCCACCTGATTAATATATGGAGATGTATATGGAAGTGTCCGTGCAGGTAAATAACACAAGCTTGAATTAAAAGGGTTTTTTTTTTCCAAAATATATAGTGCAGGAAAAGGATGGTTTATGACCAAGAACATTAATGAGGGTATTTTTTGGTACTTTACACTGAATGTCAGCAGTGTCTTTTACTGAATAAAATTATTGCAATATAAAATTATTGCAGGACTTCTGGCCTAGAGTCCACACACATCAGGAGGTCCATGGGCTACCTGAGGAAGACCCACAAAAGATACCTAGGAAATACAAGGCAGTATCTGTGAACAAGGATCCAGAAAATAAAAGCAGGTTGAAAAACCTCAGTGGTTTCATATTATTAAGATGCCTCCAAAAGGACAAAAAGACATTATGGAGAAAAAAAAACATGTACTGGGGGAATGAGTAGTCAGATAAAGAGGAAGATAGGAAAGCTTTTAGTGGGCTTTGCCTCTTCTCCATCATCCAAAATTTTAATTTTTGGTAATCCAGGATCACAACATTGATATATCCAAAAATACCACACACAAATTTTGGAAAATCCTAATGAAAACCGGTTACACAAACATTTTCCAAACAGCTGTTCTTCAAAAGCAGTTGATACAGGCAATTCCAAGCTCAGGTACAGTTTTAAGGAAATGTTTGGGCTTATCCTTTTTCCGCCCTGAGATGCTCCATGCAAAGGATACTCCACATTGCTTGTTCCTGGCAGGTGCCTCTCCCAGACTGATATCCCCAGCTGCAGCTCGCAGGGAGCCTTTGGGAGGCGGCTCTTGGTTTCCTGTGGCACTTTCCATTTCTGTGTTGTGTAATTCTGAACTCTGCAAAAAACTGGATTTCTCCCCAAATCCTTCTGTGATCCTTCTCTTGCAGCTAAATCCTTCTGCAAATCTGAAGCAGAGCCCTCATGCTGAAGGGAATTGTTTCCCAGCCCACGCCACCTTTCACATCCACGTGCAGGTAAATGCTGGATTGGAGTCTCAGCCTTGCCCTTTACCTGCACCTCATACACTGATGTTTCCCCTCCTTCCTTAGGAGTGAGAAAAAGCCTAAAGAGAGAGGATCCAGGACAATGAGCATTTTCTCCTTTTCCCCTTTGAGAAGTCCAGGAGAACATTTCTGGGACTCCTAAAATACTTCCACTCCATTTGAAAATGCTAAAGCAAGAGCTTCATCGGTCTTCCTCTGTACTTTTCTCATATATATGGGTGTTGATGGCAATACCTTAAGTTGGGACTGGGGAGTGACACTCAGAGGCTTCTGTAGAAAGGATTCTGAACAAACCAATCAGTTCACTACCAGAACATCTAGAACACTTTGTTCTGCCTTTCTGTTGCCTTCAGATTCAGGTAGGCTGCTTACCCTGTGGTCATTGCTCCAGCTGTGGACTCTAGAAATAAATTACTGTGAGGGAAAGGTGGAATATGGACAAAGTCACACCACTGCAGGTATTCTTATTCTAGTCCAGAGCAAAAAATAGTTAGGACCTCTACAAAACTGAGCATGGAGAGCAGAAATGAAAGCAGCATGCTGCCTTCAAGAGGCTTTCCAAATATTCCTTTAGTTCCAGCTGAAAGGGAGGATGTGGCTGTGTAGGAGCTGCACGTATGCAGGTTTTTCCTAATGCAGGCAGCTGCAGCACCTGAGTGTGTGCAGTCAGGTGGGAGGATGACACTGAGCAGCTTTCTCCCATGCTCAGAACAGCTGCCTCTGCCCCAAACCCCATCCTCCCATCCCTCCACACTCAGAAACCACTGTGCCAGGAAGTTGCTTCTTCCTGGCTGAGATCCTCATATGATAAAGTCCATTTAAGTGTTGTTGCTTGTGGTGTAGGTCCGTAGGAATGACTCAGACCAGCCCTTCGCTTTCCTTCCTCTTATTGACTAGACACAAAGTCCAGCCCACAAGTTAATCTGTCCCATTCACCACTAAAGAGGATTCCCTGTTCGTTAAAAAGTTGCACACAGAAATCCTTAGTTTGTATTAAGGTCCTCTTGAATAGCTGTGAAATCAAGCACTTAAAAGTTCAGAAATCCCAAATTCTCCCTGCATTCCAGATGCAGTGTTTGGGATTTTGTTTTGGTCCTTTTGGTGGATAGAATTACACATAGAAGTGTAGCTTTTAACCAGATAAACACAGTAATTTTTCATCATCTTAGTTTTTGCAGAGGAGGATAAACAAAGCTGAAATGTGCTCCTCTCTCTGTTCAGTGTCTGCACACGAGTCCTGGAGGTGGAGATCTGCGAGCCTGGATGCCTGATAGTGTAGTGCCCCCTCATGGGAAGCTGTTCCTGACGCTGATTCCTGGCTGCATCCAGGTGAGAGAACGTGAGCCCAAACACCATTCTGTTTGCTGTACCTGCTGCTCTGTGTTGGTTGTTGTCTCACCAGCAGGCTGACAGAGCAACTTCTCTTTTCCTCCCTCAGGTAGTTTCTGTTAGCACTGGATTACTGTTAACTCTCTCTGTAAGAGTGTTCAAGAAACATCCTCCATTTTATTGTAGTTTCAGCTTTTTAGAAAATAAAATCTCTGGGATTTTAGCCACCCATGGTGGCTTTCCTGGAGTCCTTAAACTTACGTAAAGTGAGTCCTGTAATTAGATAACCAATCTCATAACAGAAAAATGAGCACGTATTCCTGAATCACTTCCGTAATGGTGGCCTGTCGTGTACTGAGAGAGGATTCCCTGTGCCCCTCACTCCCCTCAGTTCTGGAAAAAGCAACCTTTCCCATAGGATGGATTGTAAAGGTGGATGTGAGCTTGCAGAGAAATACAATCATGCAGCCAGGGTGGGGAAGTATTGTTTTTTTGGAGCTCTGATGCTGTTGTTGGAAGGGCAGACTAAAGCAGGATTGTTTCCTATGAGCAAGGGCACATTTTTCATGAATTGAGCTTTTGTCCTTAAGACACAAAAAGGGCCTTTTTTTGTGATTCACACTGTGTGATATTTTTAGTATTCTTTGCATTTAGTTAAGAATGGCGCAAGAATAATCCTGCAAATAAAGCATAAAAGCAGAATAACCCTCTAAAAAGAGTGGGGTTTCTGCCTCAGAAAAACACTTGCTGCATTACTGTGGAGGCTCAGGGTGTAAAGTGGCTGTGGTAGGGGCCACATCCTTGTCCTGTGGTCAACATGCATTTATCACAGACTCTTCTTTCTCTTCTGACATTTTCACACCTCCTGAGACACATGAGTTACAGTCCCCAAGGAATCAGAGAAGAAAGAAACAAAGACCAAAAGGTTGTTTAAGAGTTACCTTGTCAGAGCTGTAAGTAGATGTTTGATGTTCCATTCGTGGGACCTCCCCCCCCCTTGTTAGTGATTCTCAAAAAACCCACATGACCTCCCAAGGCCCATCACTGTAGTAGGGTACTCACATCCAACCCCTGCTACCCCTGTGCCCTGGAGCATTGTCAGATTGTTCTCTGTAATTCTGGGGGTTGTACCTCATATTCCCTGCAGGAGTCCCAGCAGTGGCTTGGATATCTTTGTCTTTATCCCACCTCTGGTGCTGGAATGCCTTCCTGGCAGGACTCACAGTGAGCACGTTCAATTCAGGGGCTGATTCCCTGCTGAGGTGCTTTCACTGATGCTGAGTAAAGAAGGGGTGAATCCTGCCTCCAGCTCTTCTCACAAGGAGCAAACAGATCAGGCTTTTCTCCCGTGTCAGCCAGCTAGCTGATCCCGAGTCTGGTCAGAGCTCCCATCAAAACCCTTTCCACATATATGCCCTGTGGGAATATGCCCAGATTGTTTCAGCTTAGATACCCATTCAACAACTCAAAAAAACCCTAACTCTATGTCCTTTAGGTACTCCATTACAGTAAGAGGTCCTGGTGGCTCTAATTATTCCTGATGGGCTGGGAAGGTTGGAATGCCTCTCTATCTTGAGAGTATTCTCGGCAGTGGATCCCAAAAGAACCATACGGTCTGGGGTTTTTTCCAGTGCCTGAGGTATCTTATCATCAGATAGTGGAGAGATGACTCTATAATCTTGCTGAGAGACTGACCCAGCCCACAAACATTTCAACTGGAGTAAAAGTGCTCTAAAGAATATAAAGTGGCTGCTGCTTCTCTACATGGGAGCAGGAGATAACAGAGGAGACAGGTTGGTTGCAGGAAGGAGGTGCCATGTGACAGAAATAGCATTAAAAAGTCTTGCCAGCATTTACCTGCTCAACAACTGCAAGGCAGTTTCTTTGAAAGGAAGGATCAAAGTTTTCTAGCCAAATAAAATTTTGAATTTAAATGCCTGCATTGAAATCAGGATTTGTAAATCTATAGTAGCTTTGTTACCCAAATGCGAAGCTTTTTACTCATCACCCATATGTTTAATGATCCATGTGACATGCATGGATGTTTTTTAGTTTATATTTGAGAAGCGTAGATGGATTTTTGCTTTCCAAAGGCTGAGGGATAGCTTGGCAGTCCATCCTCTACTGAGAGAGCAGGGTGATGTCTGGTTAACTTCTGGTGCAGGGGGTTTCACAACGTCCCAGATAATCTTTTCCAGCTCTGGCTTACACAGAGAAAGTTTTTGCAACATCTAGTCTTTCTTTTCTCCTGTCTTCTTTTCTTTCCTGGAAATTAAGTTGGTTAGATCTTATCTCTGTCCTTCCAGCAGTGTAATCGCTGCCTCTTGTGTACAGCAACTGCGCTACCTATTTCCAGCCTTCTCCTCTAGACTCAATAAACCCAGTTCCCTGGTTTCTTCCCAGAGGTTGTTTTGCAAACCTCTTATCGCTGCAGATGTGCTTCCACACCCAGCCTGGACCAGCCTGGCTGTTTGCTGTTCCCTGTCCCGTGCCAGTGGTGGCTTCTTGCTTCTCCCCGGCCGTGTGCTGCTGCACCCCCCTGCCTGTTCCCGGTGGCGGTGGGGTTGGCCGGGATTCCTGTGTGGGCGTGGGGGGCCCTGCCGGGCCAGGTGCTGGGAGCAGGTGCCAGGCCCCCAGGCCCTGCCGAGCGCAGGAACCGGCATGTGCAGCTCACTCCTCCTGCATCCCAGCCCTGCCAGGAAACCAGAGTCCCCGTGGGACTTCGGGGCTTTGTCCTCAATTCCCAGGTTCAGGAAACTCACCAGCCCTCTCCTCAGGGGCTCCCAGATCACAGAATCAAAGAATGGTTTGGGTTGGAAGGATCATTAAAGACCATCTCGTTCCAACCCCCTGCCTTGGGCAGGGACACCTTCCACTTGACCAGGTTGTTCAGAGCCCCATCCAACCTGGCCGTGGACACTTCCAGGGACGGGGCAGCCACAGCTTCTCTGGCAAACCTGTGCCAGGGCCTCACCACCCTCACGGTAAAGAATTTCTTCCTGACACCTAATCTAAATCTACCCTCTGTCAGTTTGAAGCCATTCCCCCTCGTCCTGGCCCTCCAGGCCCTTGTGAGTTATGTCCATGTTTCTTGTAAGACCCCTCTGCATTTTGAAAGGCCACACAAGGTCTCCCCGGAGCCTTCTCTTCTCCAGGCTGAACAACTCCAGCTCTCTAGGCCTGTCCTCATAGGAGAAGTTAATGAATTTCTGATTGATTTCTGGTAATCTGCTTTGGAGATTCTCTTAGGGGGAAGAGGTTTCCGTCTTCTAAGGAGTGTGAGGCATTCAGGAACTCCTAAGGAGGAAGGGCTGCCAAAGAACAGGTGTAAGTCCTCTCCTTCATTTTAGGAGCACCAGCTTCCAGGACCAGTTGAAGTTACGTAGCCTCCTTGTACCAGCTACTTCAGTGGAAGTCATGGGCATGTGCAGTGTTACAGAACCAAATCCTTCCAGTCTAAAGAGCCCAAACAGTATCTAGAAAGCTCATTATTACCGATATTCTAATTAATACTTTATTATAAAATTGGCACATTCTGCTGTCATTTATTTCACTCTCTTCCCAACACCCCTCTCCCCCAAATCATCTTTATATCCTTCTCATGTTCCCAACAGGTTCAGTGACCCCAAACCAAGTATTTTATCCTACTGCCTGGACAAGATATTGCATAAAATGCCAAAGAGCATGGACAAGGCAGTCTCTCCCTGCTGATCCTCCCATGGGGATGCCAGTAAGAGCTCTCTGCTGCACCTGCCCACTGATCCCTGGCTGTAGGAGCATTGATCCCTGGATATAGGAACCTGCTCATCTCTGATTCCTCTACATGCTTGTATTTGATTGAAGTGAGACAGTTGGTTCCTCATGGGAGCTGACAGTGGGATAAAAAAAGCCGTATTTCCTTCAGAAACTAGAGGAAAAAACCTCCTTAAACCTGTCAAAAGTACACCATGAAACTAATCGCCAAATCTGAAAATATGTATTAGTAAAATCAAAGAGAGCTTCTGAACTGTCTTTGATTTTGAAACTCCAGGGGAGAAATGGACACTGTTAGGTGGTGATTCATCTGACTGGTTTTAGGTGCCTACCTTAGGAGTAGGTGAATCATGCCCTGAAAATGCTGCTTCAATATTTGAAAAAGGGGCTTTTCTTATTTTGTTTGATGACCTATTCTCAGTTTGTTATTTCTTACAATGCTTTAAAATTATTTTAATTTTTAATACAGAGTTAATCTTTGCTCAGGACGAGGATGGGCTGACAATACATTTTTGTCTGAGAACTATGGTTTCAAAAAATCAGCAGTTTCACTCCTGTGATTTTGCAGCTTGTCTTCTGGAAGGGACGTGTGGAATAGAAACAGTGAAGTCGTAAGACCAAAGAAGACAGAAGCCCAGAGGGGAAAAAGGTGAGCAAGTCAGAATCTGAAGCAACACAGTCAGGAAACACAGATGATGTGGTTTCTCTAAAAAGCTTGTTTGTTCAGTTAGAGGGAAAGGGAATTTGTGTATGCATAGCTGTAGTTTTACTAACTGTATATTAAAAAGGCAGATTAATTTATTGCACATACTATCCAATATCATTATATTAGATATTCTACAATACCAGGATATACTGGTACATCATATATAGATTTTATATGTGTGTGTGTAGTGTTGTAGACTCCAAATCTGTGTGCAGAGCAGCTTGACAGAAAAGGGCCTGTGTATGGAAAGTGGAAAGTGGTGGAATAAATAATTTTTTCTTAGGTCCAGTGATCCAGCTTTTTGAAGTTGCATCTCTAACCCTTCAGTATAGCTAAGAAACACTTAGGGATGGTCCCCCAATTCCCCTAACGTACAGATTAACTCAGTGGGACGTAGACCTGAGCTTCAATTCATGTTCCTGTGGTTGTCTCCCAACCCTAGGCCAGGTTTAGAGGTTCTTCATCACAGACATTTTATTCTCTCTGTTGTATTTGCTTTTCCCTCCCACTGTGCCTTTGTCAAGAGCAACTAGTGAGCTGCATTCAGTGTCCTTTTTCACGTATAGGCTCTTATGAAAGCTGTATTTGAAAGTAGAAATGTGTTCATGAACTTTACTTATGAAAAGGGTGATAGACTGAGGTATAAAAGTAATTTAGTTGGGCAGAAGACAGAACTTCATTTCCAGTACATGAACACACTGTTATGCAAAGTAAGCAGCATCCAAGCTATTCATGGAATGGCATTTGTCTTCAGTAAATATTTTACATAATACATGCAAGTTATTAATGGAATGACATTCATTTTTCATAGAAGTTTTACGTAATGCTGACCACTTGGGACTCCCAGAAATTAAAGATTTGATAACAACATGGTCTCTCATTTTATATTCTGTGATTTTGATCTCAGAGCTACAAAAGTGGTTGTAATGTGAGGGGGTTTTTTTCAGTTCCAAACCCCCTGAACATTTCCAGTCAACTGCTGTACATGCAGGCGTACTAATAAACCTTTACTTTCCTTTGTGACCTCTCACAGATCACTCAGTACTTGTCTTAATGCCCTCCCCAAAAAGTCAGCGGCTTGTAAATTGGGAATTTGTGGTGTATCTGTGATGACTTCAGTTTTGGGAGGTATGGAATGCTATTTTAAAGCATAACATAATTGTGGGGGCTTTCTTTGTTGCAGGTACTGATGACAAATTCCCCTGGAAGCTCAGACATTAATCTTTGGGAAGAGTGAGTGTCAGGAGCCTGGTTATGGAGCCATGGGGCCATTTTTGGACAGCCTTTGCTGGAGCTGGGTGTGGGGCACAGCAAACTTCAGCCAGGAGGAGCAGAAGATACTTTGCCTACTGAGTTATGGCACTAAATGTGCTTTTTACAATTATTTACGGTGAAATGCAGGGGAAGAATGAATCATGTCGTTGGTATTTAATCTGAACCAGAGTTGTGAAACGTCAAGTGACTGTGCAGGAGGGAGGTTGCCATGATGATGTGTGTCATCCTGGGAAAACATGCCCTTGTGCTTACACCTTTGCTTGTGTTTCTTCTTGCTTGTGTAGAAAACCTGTAGGTGTAATCACCTGAAAATTTGACAGGCTTTAAAAAATTTGTTAAATGAAACTGCTGCTTGTCATCCCTAGATGCAGTTCTGAGATTTAAAAAAAAGCCAGTATTTGCCCAGCTTTGTAATTTCCTGGGACAACCCCAAAATAAGCTGTGGCTTTGTCCACATTTTCAGAGTGCTGCTGCAGTCACAGTTATCATAAAGAAAAGAAAACACAAATCAACCATGCAAAGTAAGATGGTTTGTGGTTGGACTTGATGACCTTAAAGGTCCTTTCCAGTCTAAAAGATTCTGAGTAGTTTTGTTTGACCTCATTGGGGCCTTCCAGTGCCTGAAGGGAGCCCACAGGAAAGATGGAGAGAGACTCTTGACAAGGGCCTGGAGTGACAGGACAAGGGGCAATGGCTTCACACTGACAGAGAGCAGGTTTAGGTTGGATATCAGGAAGAAATTCTTCCCTGTGAGGGTGCTGAGGCCCTGGCACAGGTTTGCCAGAGAAGCTGTGGCTGCCCCATCCCTGGAAGTGTCCACGGCCAGGTTGGATGGGGCTCTGAACAACCTGGTCAAGTGGAAGGTGTCCCTGTCCACAGGAGGGAGCTTGGAACCAGATGACCATTAAAGGTTCCTTCCAACCCAAACCATTCTGTGATTCTATAAATCTGTAAATCCTTTCTGTACTTCTGCCTTTCGATGGAGCAAAGTCTTCATGGAACAATATCCCCACTCTTCCCTGCCCACAGCAGCAGTTGGTCAGGCACCCCAGAGAAGGAGCATGTCATATGCCTCAGTAAATTATTTTAATTGAGTAAATAGATTTTTTTGCTTCTGAATAAATGTCAAATTTTTAAATTATACTTTCCATCTTCAAATTATGTGTCAGAATCACTAACTGTCTTTTGGTAGTGGCCAGTATTTAGCATGGGTCTCAGGCATGGTTTTTGACCACTATAAACACATTTTGCACGCTTCCGGGTAGCTGCTCATGGTTGGTGTCCTGGCAAATTTTGGTCTCTGCAAGACTTGACCTTTAAATGTACAGGCTGGCCAAACTACAACAGGTAAGGAAGCTGTGAGGAACCCTGGCTTCTTTGCTTGCCAGCAGACTTGTTCAAGCTCCCCGCATTCAGCTTGCCTTGATTCATGCAGAAAGATGCAGCTAAACGAGACAACGAGACACAGTGCCATTTCCTTTCTGTGGCACAGACTTGGGAAGTTCCCTAGGCTTTGTTTCTTACATAAGTAAGACAGGGAGCTGTGGAGAAGTTTAAATAACTGCTGCCAGGCATTTAGAGCAATCATTCATGATTGTGGTTTCCCATTTGGTACCAGTGATGATTAAACTCAGCTAAGCCTCTCCTGTGCTTCCCTCATACATTTTCCTCCTGTCACACTGACACAGCTGTTTGTGTGTCTGTACCATGGATTGGATCAGGAACTGATCCAGCTAAAAATAACCAAGCGTAGGGTGGGAAGCTATTACTTTTCAGCCACTGAAACTTCAATCTGCATCACGCTGCAGCTGCACACACAGCTGCACTGGCACCACGAGCAGAGCTCAGGAGGAAGCGACCACAAGGACACACAGAAGAGGAGATGAGGCTTTTGGAGGAAAAGGAGGTGGAACCAGAGCTCCAGTGGGATGAGCAGAATAATAGAAACCTGGCAGCTCCACTCCTCAGAGGTACTAAGCAAGAGATGAGCACTGATTCCAGCTGTGTGATGTCCGCTTGGAAAAGATTCCTAAACTGAACCCCCTCTGCAGATATTCCTTGTGTGCGAAAAAGGGCACATTTCTGTTTAATGCCTTTGTTCTGCTTTCTCTTAACTCCCTGCTGCTCCCCCCAGGTTCCTGTTTGATGGCATGGATGGCATGGTGGCAATACCAACTTAAGGAATCGTGGAGCTCCAGGGATGTTTGTTACCACCTGCCCCAGACTGCAATTTTCCCGCACTTGTGCCAGCCCTGCTGTTTGTGGAGCTGTGCTGAGCACTGGATCAGGGAAGCAATCCAAATTAAAAATAACCCAGCAGGGTGGCTGGGGGTGGCAAGAGCTTTAGCAATCTGGGATAACCTGCAGTCACAAATCAGCGAGAGCTGTTTGCCATTGCAGGAGGTTATGAAAGCCCAGCCTCAGAGATACCTATTTAATACAAGGAATATGAACCTTTCAGCCAGTGAAGGAGCCTTGGGAATGAGGAGGCAGGAATCCTTTGCCCATGTTCATAAGGGACACGAGAGCAAACCTCACTGTGCCCGGATGGCAGCACAAAACACCTTCCCACAGGCTTTGCTTTAGCAGTCCTTCACATGATGCTTTTGGAACAAAGGTTAGTGGCAGTGTGTGCTGTTCCGCTGATGGATGTTCTGTATTCTGTGGATTAGGGAGAAAGCTACCAGGATTTTTAAGGGCTGGAAGGGTACTGCAGATATGGGGGCTGTGCCATCACCAAGAAAGGGAATAAAAGAGCCTTCTTCACAGATGTAGCTTCATGGTACAGAGCGGAGTAACAATTTGCAGATGCATTCCAGAAGAGGATATATTCCTCTTTGCTCTGGAGAAACAATGCCACTGCTGTGATGCACCAGCACTGACCTGTATGATCACACCAGCAGTGACATCACTTTCGCCTACTCACAGACTTGGAGGAAGCATCTGTAATTAGTCATTCTCTCTTGTATTCCAAGCCATGTCTGGTTTTCTTCTGGCATCTCTCTTCAGTTCATGGTTAATGCCTCCTGGGTTGAGTATTTTTAAGTACCAGTCATTTCCTTTTTCTCTCCCTCCTGCTTCTGACTTGGCACTTCACTGCTTCTCTCCCCAGGAATGCTCCTGCTGAGAGGTGACTGACTTGAGCACTGATGGCAAAGGTGGTGAATCCAGAGACTCAGAGCCTGAGGAGCTGCAGGACCTTCTCAGGTTACATTTCTAGAGAAAGGAACTCACTTTCTCTCCACATGCATTAGTGGCTCTGGTCACAGCGAGGTGGAAGATGCAGGTGAAACCCACAGTCACACTGGCAGCTGCATCCCAAATCAGCCAAAGGAAAGCAAGGGCCTGAAGCTTAGGGCAGGATGTAGCTGCCCTGAGGTAAACCCTGAGTGCTTTCACACCAACCCGGGTCCTCAGGACAGCCCTGACAGCCCTGACAGGTAATATCAATGCTGACCATGCCAGGGAACTTGGATTCAAGGGTCCAGACTAAATACCATCATGTTTTGCCATCTTCTTTCACCTCTCTAAGAATATGAGGAGTCATGTTCATTGATCTTAATTCTTCCTTCTGTAGACACAGGAAAAATGTTCTTTTTCATCCCCTTGCTCCCTGCACTCCCATTGCTGCTTCCCTTCTCCCAATAAATGTTAAAATACTTGTTTTTTTCAGTATAGCATCCTGTGGTTCCTGTTTCGCCCTACGTCCACATAAAGGCTTGATCATATGTTCAAAGAATTGGGAAGATGCCTGAAATCCCTCTAATGCATACTATATGTAAACTCTGTTTTTCCTGTTTTGCTTGGTATTTCTGCCTGAAGGCATCGGGAGAAATCCAAAGGTCATCTGCTAAAGAAATCAGGCAAGAAAAGAAAGCAATTGACCAGCAAAGGGGCACCTTCTTAAGCACAACAGCCAGGTGCAGAGCTGTGGGGAGAAACTTTCCAGTCCCTGTACTGGAAAAGATCTGCTGAGGCTGGAAAAAGGAAAATGGAAGGGCACACACAGGCCTGTCAAAAGCTCTGCTATTTGTAAAGGCAAGGGTACATTCTGTGTGCTTGGAGGTGCTCTGGGGTAAGCAAGGCAAGGCTGCCCTTTCGTGAGGGGAAGCTCTGACAGAACAGGGCCTGACACACAGGAGTGTCCTCTGTGGTTCCGTGCTTGGAGATGGGAAAGCATGAACACCTCAGCCACAGTCGGGCAGAGTTCAGCAGGGTTGTGGGGAAGGTCAGCTGGAGGGAGAGACAGAGCAGAAAATGGCCCAAGGCAACGCATGAGCAGCAGGGCAACTGCAAGAGCTCTGGAAAGAAAAAAAATAAAGCAAGTCCAGGTATGAGGGATCAGTTACTTGGGGGGTCTGGAGAGTGGTGAGCCTTCTCCCATGCAGCTGTTATCACCCCCAAATCACATCTTCCCAGCAGCTTCAGGAAATCCAACACCACCCCCACGCCAGTCTTCCTTCTGAGCTGTTCATCCCATTCCAATCCCTTCCGCTCTCCCTTCCCCTCATGTGGTGGCCTGGTTCAGCCATTCACCTCTGCAATGGCAAAATGCTGTAGGGACACCATGACTTTGGCTTTGTTGCTTCTTCTGGCCTCCCTTTGCTCTGTCCCCTGAAATTTCCTCTATTTCCTTTTATTTTCAGAGACGGAGGCTCCTGCTGTTGTGTCTCTGGCTATTCAGACCAGTGTTGTTGAGGTAAAGAAGAAACAGAGCCTGGAAGAGAAGTCTCCTGTGCATGTGGGGACACTTTTGTTTGCTTGATATATCTCAAAAAATGTTTTAGAGATTACGCATAAAATACTTTTAAAAAATTATTAAACACACAAAATACACCTCTTGTTCAAGATCAAAAGAGATCTGTTTTTCCAGTCACAATGAAGCAAAGAGTGTAAAAAGCTGTATTTCAGTCATCACTATTACATGTATTTTTTTCCCAGCAGGAGTATGGAAAACTGGATCCCATATAACCCAGGTGGCACTGGGAAAACAATCTCCTCGGAACCAGATTCTTCTACCAGTAGGATGGTGTGTCTCTGCAGAGTGAAAAAGACAAACCACTTTCTCTCATAAAGGAATGGTGAGCACCAAATGCCCTCCTCTGGCTTTTCAGATTCTTGCAGAAATGTGAGAAAATTAAGACCAATTCTAAGAATGTCCCTCAACTCCAGATTCTTGGGCCAAGAAACTGATAGGAAACTCACTCTGGGGAGGAATAAAGAAAGAAAAGGAAAGGAGGGAAGGGAATGACAAAAAGAAGGGAGGGGAGAGAGAGAGGGAGCAAGTCAGGATAACAACACTAGGGTGACAGATTTTATTTCAGAGAGGTCATTTATCCATTTGTCTCTCTTAGGCATTTCTGAAGTGCCACAGTCCCGCTGCAGGATCTGAGCACTGTTAGCACAACAGAAATTTACAGTATTCTACATCCCACAGCTGGCAGGAGCACTTGGGCACCAGCTGGTGACCACAGGTCTGGGATGGAGTGTGCTAGGGATGCTCTGCTGGAATTAGAGTAACTAATTTGCTTTTTCCAGTAGCCTCCTGACGCGGTGGTGTTTTAAGGCCCGTTAGAGGGTCAGCTGGTCGGAGGCGACCACCGCGGCAAAGTCACAAAAGTGTCCTCACAGGCGGTTGCGCTCCTGGGCGCCTGGCGCAGGCGGCAGAGTGCTAACAGGCAGCACGGGATAGGTGCAGAAGGCAAAGAGGCAACAGAGGCTCTTTCATATGGAGTTCCAAGGTTTATTGCATCAAAGGGGTCCACTGACGAAAGAACACAAAACGGCGCCTAGCTATTGCTTATATAGGGTGTGGGTGGATTAAAAACGACCAATGGGAGAAGAGGTATTAGGAAGGAGCGAAACAGGATTGGACAACAGCAACCAATGGGGAGAGGGGTACAAACGGACCAATGGGGTTACAGACTTCAGGGAGCCTTCTAGAACTCGGGGTTTAACTGACAAGGGGGAGGGTACAAAGTTATAACGGACAGCTTAGGGGGAGGAGAATGCAGTCAGCTCGGGGGCGGAGGCCTCAGGGGTGACATCATACCATTTGATGGCACTTAGTGGCTCTGCCACTATAGGGCACACCGCAACATCTCCCCCTTCTTTACTTTTAGGCGAGGGTATAAGGAGATGAATGCAAAAAGCCTTAATCAAACTAAACAAAAGAAGGAAAAGTAGAATAACAACAAAAATCCAAATAATCTTCTTTAGGATGGAGGAAGAGTAAAATTATAACAAAACCCAAATAACAGTCCTAAGGATGGATGAGGCCCATCCTGAAAGCCCCCAACCCTTGAACAGGTTGGCGACCCAGTCCTCTGATTCTACGCTGTCCCGGATTTCTTCAATGGTGCGGTGGATGTTTGGCTTCCGGGACAGCCATCAGGAGGGAGAGGAGGGTAGCCAGGAGGGCCTTCAGGAGTCTCTCCATCCTTCAGCGAGGGTAACTGAAAGACACTTAAATAAAAATAACTCAGCATTTTGTTGGATTAAAAACGGGGTAGGGCAACTTGGACTTGAGGGATACTAGGGAACAGGTAAGTGGGGGTAGGGAAAAACATAGGGGAAAAGGGTCCTTCAGAGGCACTGCCTGGGGGAGGTGCAACTGATGGGCGACACGCGGCTAGCAGTCTTTTTTCTGCCTCCTTTTCCAGGCAACCTCCGTTCTTTTGTCCGGCTTGGGTGCGTTGTTGTCATTGGTGGGCGATGTGGTCTGGGAGTCTGTTGGGGTGGGTCCCATGTAAGGTTTGATGAACTTCCCAGGGACCCATTTAGGTCCGGTGGGGGTGGATACACAGGCGTGGCCTCGTCCCCAGGTGATTAGTGGGAACGGGCCACGTATCTGGTGAGTCTCGGGGTCCTTAATTAGGACAGGGGGTTGTTCCTTCAGTTTTGCTTTGGCGTTATTTGTGAAATGTCTATATACGGGCGGGAGGGGCTCCTCAAAGGAGTTGTTCAGAAAGTTTATAGTAAATAAGGCCCTACAGAGCTGTACGGTAGGTGAGTTGAGTTTCATCCCGCCCTGTTGCTGTTTAAGGACCCTTTTCAGAGTCTGGTGGGCCCGCTCCACAATGGACTGGCCTGTGGGCGAGTGGGGTATGCCCGTGGAATGTTTGATTCCCCACGTTTCCATAAATTTTTTAAAGTCATCTGAAGTATAAGCAGGGCCGTTATCTGTTTTTATGTTTGCGGGTACACCCAAGGTGGCGAAGGCTAAAAGTAGGTGTTTCAGCACATCTGTCGCCTTCTCGCCAGTGTGTGCCGAAGCAAACGTGGCCCCAGAAAATGCGTCCACTGACACGTGCACGTATTTTTGTCTCCCAAACTCTGGGATATGAGTGACATCCATCTGCCAAAGCTGACAGCTTTCCAGGCCTCTGGGGTTGACTGCGGTGCCTAGGGAGGGCATCTGGAAAGACTGGCAGTTTTGGCATGTGGCCACAATTGCTCTAGCCTGGTCCCGCGTAAGGCCGAACATGCGCACTAGCGCTGGCACATTTTGATGGTACAGCTCATGACTGAGCTTGGCCTGTTTGAATACATTCAGGACCTTTGGGGTGGTGACTGGAGCTGCTAAAGCGTCCGCTCGCTGGTTGCCCTCTGCGATGGGTCCGGCCAAATTGGTATGTGACCTGATGACGTGCATGACATAAAAAGGTTGCTCTCGGTAGGAGAGTAAGTACACTAATGTCGAGAGCAACTCGTATAGTTTTGGGTTGGATACCTCCTTCAGCAAGGCATTTTCCGCTCTGGAAACTACCCCCGCAACATAAGCCGAATCTGTTACAATGTTGAGGGGTTCAGGAAACCTTTCAAAGGCTCTGATGACCACAGCAAGCTCAGCAATTTGGGGTGATCCCTCAACCACCCGGACATCAGCCTCCCACTGCTGTGTCTTGGGTTTCTCCAAGTCAACGCTGACTTGTGGGAACCTCCAGAGCCGTCAGTAAACACTGTCAGAGCCTTTAAAGGAACTTTGCTTTGTTTCTCCTTGGGTGCCAATTTAAATGATGTATTGAACAATTTGTGTTTGCCATGATTGATGGAAATTTTTCCCGAGTATGTTTCCAGAGCATATTGGAGGTGTTCCGAAAATTGTAGAAGATGCTCCAGGGCCGAATTTGTAAATGGCAAGTTCATACAGTCGAAGTCACATCCGGCCAACAAGTGCAGGCGAGCTCTGGCCCTCATGACTAGCTGTGCGACAAGTTCTTGTGGCCTTGTGATACTTTTGGATGGCTTATGCGGCAGAAAGATCCATTCTATAATGAGAAGTGGATCTTTTTGCGCTGCATCCCATTGATAAATAAGTCCGGTAAAGTGCGGGCACTTACCCAACACGATAAATTGGAAAGGCAATTTCGTGTTTACCCGGTGGGCCTGGCGTTTCGAGATGGCCTCTTGCACCTTCGCGATGGAGCGGTGAGCTTCCTCCGTCAGGGTCCGGGGAGAATCCAAGTCCTCGTTGCCAATCAGTAGATTAAACAGCGGGGCGAGGGTCTCTGTCCGGATCCCCAACAGAGGGCGGACCCAATTAATGGATCCGCGCAGCTGGTGCAACTCTTGGAGTGTTCGGGGGTTGCCCTGGATGGTCAGCTGCTGCGGGACAATGGTCCTGTCCCGTATCTGCACTCTGAGGTATTTAACCAGGCAGCTGCGCTGGATCTTGTCTTGCTGTGTTTGAAATCCTGCGCTTTCAATTGCCTCAATGGTTAAAGTTAGTGTCCAGTCCAAATAGGAGTCAGTTTCTGCACAAACAAGGACGTCATCCATATAATGGAGGATGACTGCTTTCTCTGCCTTCTTTCGGACAGGGGACAGGACATTGGCGACAAACCACTGGCATACAGCTGGGGAATTTTTCATCCCCTGTGGCAATACGCGCCAGTGAAATCTGCGCAACGGAGCCTGCCTGTTCAACGATGGAACTGGGAAGGCAAAACGGGGAGCGTCCTCAGGATGTAGTGGTATATGGAAAAAGCAGTCCTTGATGTCAATAACTGCAAGTTTCCACGACTGGGGGAGCATGGTAGGCGATGGTAAGCCGGGCTGTAGGGGCCCCATATCAGCAATGACCTCGCTGATTTTACGGAGGTCGTGGAGGAGCCTCCACCTATCTTTGCCAGGTTTCCAGATAACAAAGACAGGGGAGTTCCAAGGGCTATCCGATGGCACAATATTGCCCTTGGAGAGCTGCTCCTCCACCAGGGACTCGAGAGTGCTTAATTTGTCTTTGGGCAAAGGCCACTGATCCACCCACACCGGCTTATCAGATGTCCACTTCAGGCATGGAGTGGCGCGCTCATCAGTGGCCCCCACTAAAAACCCTTTTTCGGGGTTGCAATTTCTAACCGAGTCCTCCATTGTAATAGGAGGTCCCGGCCCCACAAATAAAGCCTGCATCCACCACAAAAGGCCGGACAGAAGCTACCTTCCCTTCCGGGCCTTCGATGGAAATTGGGGATGCGCTCCTCTCAGCCCTTGTGCGACCACCGATCCCTGTGAGGCTACCCGCAACCGGTCGCAGCTGCCACGTTTGGGGCCAGTCCCTTCGCGAGATAACAGTCGCGTCTGCCCCGGTGTCGATCATACCTGGCAGCTCCACGACCGATTCTCCGCTGCGCAGCCTGCACCTGATGTTGGGTTTGTCCTGTCCTATAATCTCTGTCCAGTAGGCTGATGTGTCCTGCCCGGCAATGGCAACGTCATCCTCCGGGAGAATGATCCCCCTGGCGATCTCTGTGGCCTTGGGGATGAATAAAGGAAGGTTAGTGCATGTAATTAAAAATGCTACCGTTCCCTGGTGGTCTGTGAGCTTAACGGTAGAACAAATCTGCAGTCCTTGGGGAGCAATGTCCGCATCCCCTAGAATTAAAACAAGCATTCCTTGTGTAACTGCGCAGGAGAGGGAGGCTGGAACCAGTTTTTGCTTATCTTCTCCTGCCGTGAACTGTAGGGAAACGTTTGTTTTTAAGTGCACATATCTTCCCGGTTTGGCCAGGAGCGATGACATTACCTTTTGGATGTTACAGTTTTCGCAATGTCCTGTAGGTGCATGTCGTCCGGCTGGTTGATTTGTATCAGCGCGCGGTGCCGTGCCGCGCTCCTTTAGCAGTTTCCCTGCTGAGTCTGTGGTGGCTGGTGACATTGATGACATTGCTGCTGGCAGGAGCAATGCCCTTGCGTGCGGTTCTGTGGTGGGGCCCCTCTCTGGTTATTGAAGTGTCGGGGCTCCTTACACACGCGCCACCGGTGTCCTGGTTTCCCGCAATTGGAGCACATGTTGCTGTGCCGTCGCTGTCCCTGTTCCGTGCCCGATGTGTTGTCCGTGGCAGCTTCTATTGTGAGTCCCACCACCCCCCCTTTTTTTGTTTTTTGCGCTGCTGTGGGGAGCGCTTGCGTCATGCAGGCCTCTATCATTTTATTTAAGGTAGGAGGCGGGTCCAGCGGCATTGCTTGCAAGACCTTTTTGCAAGCCTCATTGGCATTTACCCTAGCCACAGAGCATAGCACTTCTTGTTGTGCCTCAATGCTCTTTATTTGCCACTGTACCGCTTCCCGAAGACGGTCTGTGAAATGGATAGATGTTTCGTCTGGTCCCTGCATGATCTGAGTATAAGATGTAGTAGGTGTGGTATCGGTGGGGGTGAGGAAGAGAGCTCGTTGAGCTGATTCTGGATTGACCCCAGTACCTGCTCGGGGAGGGCTGTCACCTGGTCCTGGGGTGTTTTCCGCTGTCCAGTGCCCAAAAGATGATCCATGGTTAGGTGGGCATGCACTGGGTCACGTTGGAAAATCAGGAGCTGCTCATTGAGAGCATGCTTCCACAGTTCCTCCCACATCCCATACTCAGATGGGATGAGGAGGCGGCACCAGCGCGGCTGCGGACAGAGTGGCCTGGAACATGCTTTTGAAATATGGTGAGTCCCTCCCAAATTCTTTAGCCACTTTGCAGAGGTCTTTAAGGCTAGCCGCAGGGAAGGGTTCCCACCGTGGGTTGTTGCCGGCCCGGTTGTAGACAACCGGAGCGGCAAAAACCACGTCGTCGACCGGAGCAGCCAAGGCCTCTCCGGGACAGGCCGGCTTC
>VXAZ01007530.1:0-123997 GCA_013399875.1 Gymnorhina tibicen
TGCTTTCAAACTAGTACAGTCACATAAGACAGTATGAAAGAGCTGCTTAATATGACAAATCTTTCCTATTCCAGACACGTTTTTCCTGCTTTTAATCAAATCTTTTACTATGCACAACTATACCCCAATTTTTTCTGCCATACAAAATAAAAAATTGACTTTTCAGATCTGAATGTTTGTGACAAGGGGAGGCAATGGATGCCTTTTTTTCCCCTATAAATCAATTCCATTCTCTCAGTGGTAATGTACAGTAAGGCTTCTGGAAATGGGATGCTTGAAACAGTGCCAAGAACTTCCCCATTCACAGAAATACTTGCAGTCAGAGCTCTCCACCCATCAGTCTGAATTCTGAATACTGTATGGTTCCCCATTAATGAACACTTAAGAATGATTGCCCACAAATGTTCTTAAATGAACTTGTTTCCATAGCTTGTGCTTCCTTTGATACAAACAGTTAAATTGTTCATGACATTGCACATTTATGGTTACATGAAGCATACAGGAGCTTAATCTAAATTTTTAATGTATGTGTCAAAAAAAGAGAGAAGATATTGGAAAGCCAGCATTTTCTGTAAAAAGCAACAATTTTAACTTATAATTAAGGTCAAAATTTTACATAAGGTGTTTAAAGGTTTCAAAGGCTAAAGGAAAAATAAGATAGAAGCGGGCCAAGTCCTGTAGTGAAGCACTACATGTGCTTTGGCAAACCATATGAACTTCAATTAGCTTTCACTAGAAATCAAGAGTTGATTCACAAGAATTAGCTGTCTTGACAGTTTGACTATAGAAACAGATATTGAATGAACGGCCAGAAAACATCTTTGTCTTTTCCTCCCACACTATGACTTTATATTATTTAATACATAAGAGACTCTTTCCATGGAAGAAATCTTCATTAGAAACAAAGATTTAGGCATTACTGCAAATCAGCTGAAATTCTTTGCTATTTTGAAATTCCTGATAGGAAGAAGGATCTTATAACAAGATACTATCGCAATCAATTAACATAATAAAGAACATTTAGAATTATATTCCAAGAACTTACTTCTGTAGAAGACTTTAACAAAACCTAGAACAAATCCCTCTACCCTTTCACCTTTGCTTCCTTCTCTTTACAATTTTTAGATTCTTTTTCCACATCAGTTACTAGTTTGACTTCCTTCTTCAGGACCAGCTAGCAAATGTAGTTAATTCCAAAGAAACACACAAGAAGTTGAGATCCTGCTTTCATAGTTTTACCTGTTCTGCAGAAATTATGTAGCTGCTTTGACCTTTCGGAGACAGTGCTTGTAATCAGAACAGTTATTTACGTGATTTAAAATACTTTTTTAATGTGAAAACAGCCAACAACAATTAATTTGCATTTGAACATTGTCATGGTTCTCTCAAAGAACGGCAGGCAAAAGTTTAGTGTCATTAAAAAAGCTTCTGCAATGATTACTGCCTCATGTTCTGCAACACACAGAATTCAGCAGTGTCTTTAAACACAGACTCTTTCCTGCATCACTACCAACTTAAACACATAGTAACTAAACAAGGACCTGTAGTTTGCTAATTACTGAAACTTCCAAATATGGATAAGGCACTGATACTTACGGCATGGGGTGTTTGGTCTGCTCATAAGCTGTGGGAATGAAAAGATAGCTGACATTTCTACTTCACTGTTTTGATTTTGATTCTTTTCTTCAGTCTGGTCAGCCCAAGCCACCGATTTTTGTCTTTGAATCAGCTGCTCGACCTCTGCATATTCAGTCTCACATAAGTCATTTGTCAACCCAGCTTCTTTCAAAATCAGGTATTGCTTGCGAAGAACTGGAAGTGCAGTATTTAGTACTCTGTAAAACAGCCAAGAGGCAAGACAAGTTTGCTTAAGAAAACAATTTTAATCCAGAAAACAAAAAGTTTGAGAAAAATCTTGCTTCTGTTTCAATTAAAACTAAATTCGCTAAATAGGTCTTCTCAAGTTACAAGTGTCAGAATGTAAGTCTTACCACACCTGCCATGAAACCATACTTACTTTTCTGTTTGCTTATAATACTGATCTTGAAGGGACACCAAAGTCAACATGTGTTCAATCTGGGCTTTCAGGTCCTGAACTTCTAGGTTTAAATGGCAATACTGCAGATCTTGACAAAGTTCCTTTGGGAAATTAGGAATAAAAATGAAAATCAAAACAGCTGTACATTGAACTGGTAGGAAGAAACTAAAATTTAAACTAGAAATAATACTACATCACCCTATATTGAAAAGTAAAGATGGAGTGGAGTTATATTATTATAATAAAGTTTTATGGTAGAAAAGTATGAATTACTTGATTTTTATTTACATGCATAAATATGACTTTGTAGATTCCTTTGACCAATAGTGTGTGTGGTGCAATTAGCATTAAGAATCCAACAGGCACACATGGATCCTCATCTATGCATACCCAAAGATTTTTGCCTCTTTCTGCTTACTCTCCCCACACATTTTACTTTATTTCAATTACTAAGCTGTTCTTAACTCAGAGGTTTTACCCTTTTTCCAATTCTCCTCCCCACCCCCAACCATGACAAAGTGAAAGGCATTTTACTTTTGGAATACACCCCTCTTGACCCAGAAGGCGCATTTCATTTTCAACACGGTGCAGCCATTTGGTATTTTCCTCAAAAAGATTGGTCTCCTCTTCTTTTTTCTTCTGCATGCGTACATAGTGGCTATTAAGTGCTGCAAGCCTTTGATCCCGCTTGCAAGTGGCCTTAAAAAAAAAATCCCCCCCCCAAAAATAATCAGCATTTAAGGTGGAAACTTTCAAATTATGTTCATCAAATTCTCTTTATATATAAAGATTTTTCCTTACTTTTATATAACATAGCCAAATAATTCCTAGTAACTCAAGGATGAATATGAAGAAGCAATTTTTCTGTTTTCCTTATGCAGTATGTCCTACAAAAAGCCTGCTAAAGGATAAAGCTTTGGGTAAAAGGAGAATCCTCTATCTTCAAACATCAAATTCCTCTGATGTTTGTACTGTTTCTGAAATATGACAACTAAAAGGCACAAATGCAGCAACAGCAAGTTGGATATGAGCAAGATAGGGTCCTAACAATGCAAAGGGTACTGTTTTCTATTCAGAAGACAACTATACTCTGCTGTTTACCTCAAAAATTAGGTCACTACATCAACAGTCAGAGGAGTGATAATCTGTGTGTCCTCTTTTAATTAAATATTTATGCATTAATTCATTACGTAATTACTTAAGCAAAATTTACACAAATATACCAAAAGGAAGAGATGATACCCTGCACTACATTACAGAAAACTCACCTTTTCTACTCTTTCTTCAGAGCACATCAGTTGAATTTGTTCATGACATTGATTCTGGTAATATTTCTTTAGTGTATTTTCTTTCAGTTTCTTTTCCACCTTGAGGTATTCTTTTCTGATTTCCTCACGGTTCGCAAACACATTTTTAAGGATTTCTTTGTATCTAAAACCAAAGGATAATAATTAATTATTTATTGAAGACTTTTTATGCCTGTCTCCTTTGGTAGGGGAATTTTCAATTCCAAGTTAATAAAATAAAGAAATTAAAAGGAAATGAGTAAAGCCTATTATAGATGAGCACTAAATAAAATGTCAGTACATCTGTAAGGATTTTAAGTATTTGAACTGAAAATGGGATGTGAAATTTTGAAGGAGTCACTAAAAATAAACCTTGTCATACTTATGAAGACAACACTGGGATTTAAAAGAAAAGACTTATGTGAAGAAGTTTTAGATGCCTTTCTCTAACTCCAAAAAATCTAAACACCTATGTTCTCTACTTCTTACATCAATTTATTAAACAGATCAGACTATTGTTGCCATAGACACACAAGGTGTTCAAAAAACCTGCTAGCTATCCTCAAAGAAAGGAAAATCACAAACATCTTCAGTTGCTCACTTTCCCTGAAGTAGTTGTACAATTTTCATCACTAATGGATGCAAAAATCAGAACATTCATCATGTTTTAACACACACTAGGCTAATAGGGGGGAAAACCACACTAGTTGTAGATGGTACTCAAGGAATTATTGAGTAACCAGGTATCTGGTTACCCCTAGTCTGCAACTGCAATATAACTGTCATTCGTGGTACTTTTTCACTTCACTCCTGAATACTGAAAATGTTTCAGTACAGAATGGCCAAAAAGGTACTGTATATCTCAATAATGACCAACCTCTTATACAAAGTATTTCATTACATCCTACGTTGTAAGAACTTTACATAAAAATAAAAGCACTGTTTAACATGCAAGTGTTCTAAAGACATGCAACATTTGAGGTTATGCAGTTTTTAGTATTAAAAAACTCCCATAAAATTAAAAACTGTAAAAATGCTAAAAAAGCCCAGGTTCAACTCCAGAACAAGTTGAAGAGACATTCTTGTCATGTAATTGACTTCTTGCCAGTGTTTCAGAAGTAGCAATTCTATTTCACAGTCTAAAGTTTGACTAACTGAGTCTTCTACTCTAGTGTTTTATTACACTCCTTTTAAAAAGAAACAGAACTAAGAAAATAATTCTTCTCCACAGATTTAGAAATACAAGCGTTTTCCCTAAGTGTCTAGAGGATGCTGCTGTATCTAGGTAAAAACATGTAGTAAAACACTCACAGAATTTAGAAGTATTATTTCTTTAAGGAATAATAATAGGTTAATGGTTGGACTCTATGATCTTTGAGGTATTTTCTAACCTAAAAGGTTCTATGATAATGAAACAGTCAGCTGCAGAGTATCAGAGTTCTTACCCTACGCTATTCCTATCTATACTACTATACTATTGATTGCACACTGCTTGGAGAATTTTTTTCCTCCATAGTATCCATAGAAACATGGTTCCTCCCAGCTGCTTGGGAAACTCAGCAATAAGGAATCAAAGTGAATCCTCTCAGTTTCCATCACAGTGGAAAGCTGGGTATAATTCAGATGAGGGTGCAGATTCTGATTCTATGTACACTCCTTATGAGGAGCCATTACTGGTAAACCAACCTCTTGTGTACATGTATTCACCAGTGTTCCAAATACAGCATAAAGGACAGAAGCCTTTGTGAAGTTCCTGCCTTGAGATAGATTCAGTCTTTCAATAAGCACACTTCTGTTCTTATGGAGTTACCTTTACCTTCTGGTCTTCACTTGAAAAAGTACCAAGTTATCCTGTAGGCATATCCAAAGTATGAACCCCTATACTACCCAGTGTCAAAGAACTCAAGGTTGTATTTCTTGAGCCAATGTCCACTGTCTACCTCAACAGGCTCAAGACTTGAAGGGCTGGCAGACAACACATCTCCCAGCTTTAGGCAGAAGAAGGAATGACTTTTAAGTTTGAAGAAGCAAGTGGTATACTTAGCGAGTCTCTTTCAGATAACAGTGATGCCACAATCATGGGTAGTTGGACTGAAATACAAGATCATGGATAAGGCTCTCTTCCCTGTCCCAACTCAAAGGGAGAAGGTAGCACAATACCTTCAAAACCAGTAAATGAATATGGGAGAAATCAACTCATTACCCACACCATCAGTATGATGAACCTGGCAGGATATTCCTGAGAAAGAAGAGAATGAAACATCCACATAATTTCTGATATTCAGAGGGAATGGGATAGGCTTACATGTGGCCCTGTGGATACTCTGTAACAAGAGAATGCAAACAAACATTCTCTGACCAGCAAATCTTGGCATAGAATATGTCCAGCCTTTTGAAAAGATATTTTAGAGACCTTGCCCTTGACTGACTCTTCCCACACACAAAGAATGAAATAAAGGGCAAATCACAGGAAATTAAATCAATCTTAAAGACATACAGTGCAAAAATATGCAGGAAAACTGTCAGAACTATCAACATGACTTAGAAGCCCACACTACTTTTGAAAATTAAATTTAAATAACCTGAATGAAAGGGTTTATTGAAATGTCTGGGATGCCACTAAAATAAAGCACAGTTAGAGAACATCTTGCTTTGAATGGTTTTTCATTTCACCTCAGAAAGTTTTCCAGGTTAAAAAATAGCACATTGAAAGGGCCAAAAAAAAAAAAAAAAAAAGTAGCTGAATCAACTTAGGTGAGTAATTGTCAGAAATATGAGATGAGATATGCAGAGACACATCCTGAAAGTCTTTTGCTCCAAAACCCACCTTCTTCATGGAATACAGTGGCTTCTGCAACAAATTGATACTTCACATTTTAGTTTGTAACTTTTTATGTTCTCTCATGAGACTGTCACATGAGAAAAGATAGACAGGAACATTACCATGAAGAAAAAGACACCAAGAAATATTAAAGCAATAGAAAATAAGGACTCTACAAACATAAATTGAACTCTGTGTAGAAAAACTTCCAGGTTTTGTCACTCTCAAACCTTGCAGGAAAGATACCACTTGAATTAGTGTCTGCTAACAGTTGCAAGAGCTGCTGTCATTTATGCAAACTATATTCTGCCTACCCACAAACACAACCTGTTAAGAAGATTTGCTGGAAGCCAGCATTCATATGCTCCTTCCTGTCACATGTCATTTCCTGCGTCCCCCTCTTTCATTTTAAATCCACCACCAAATTGTTCTAAAAAGAAGCAACATGTTAGGCAAAGCCATACCTAGATCTAAGTAAAGTAATGTTAAAATGAGGAAACCAATATTGAAGAGAGTAGGTTTTTTTTAAAAATGCTTTTACAAGTTAGACAAACTCCAGCTTGGAAGCAAGCTCATAATGTGATTCATTTACCTTTCTATTTCCACTTGCTGGTTGTTTGAAAGTTCTGCAGTATTATGATTTTCTGGAATGCTTGCTTGCTTTTCTTCGTATTTTCTCAGTTTCTCCTTCAACATCAGGATCTAAACCGAAAGTAGCACCTTTCAGTTGAAATAAGTTTTTTTTTTTTTTGTTCAAAACGATCATATTGTGCTGATATTGAACAGCTTTACAAATGGCAGCAGGTGATATTCCTCTCAGAAGACAAAATTTTCTTACTTCAAAATACACTAGAACCATATTACCTTACAGATTCAATCCCATAAACTATTTTTTATGTTCAAAGTTAACAGTTAACCTTTCAACCCCCTAACAACAGATTTTTATACATACCTCTTGCTTTTGTTCATTGCAAATTTTAGCATACTGGCTTATGTAACTGTCCAAATTAACAACGTTGCTCTTCAACTGTAAAGAAACAAGTTAGAATTTCAAGGCAGTTCCTTCATGTTTTCATGCATAATAAACACACTGTGTATAAGTACTACATAGTTACCATACACTATATTATGAGGAAAGAGACTAATAAAATACTGACTTGCACAACAAGAATATGACTGTCAGCTTTTGCTGTCATCTGTTGCACACCCAGGGCCAGGACATTTCCCTCAACAAACCAAAAAATAATTACATTTACATGTGCAAGCATATTTTGTATTTATTCAGATTAGTTTTACTAGTTAATGTCTATCTTGTGCATTTTATTATAAAAGCTACCTTTTAAGTATGCAACAAATGTAAACTACAGTGAACCCTGTATTACATAAAAAGAATTAGGAGTTGAAATAAAAAGAGATGATGAAAAATAAAATTAAAGCAATAGAGAGCAGCAACAGGACATTCCAGCTTTTCATTTATCAATACAATCTCACTGAGCTTCTTGACTCCAGCTGAATTCTACCTGTGCAAACCTGGACTGGTTCTTGTAAAACTGGCCATAAATTTCTTTAATATACTTTACAGTTCTCTGAGAAAGTAATAGCAAGATACTAAAAAAGGATGTGAATTTTACCAGCTGAATTTTATTTCTAAATTTCATGCTCACAAACTATTTCAAACTGGCAGCATCATCTCATTAACAAAGTTACGTTGCTTTTAGGCCAGATCTAGGATCTACTATGTATCTACTACACCTATCACTCAGATAAGGAAGAGTTGACCATAAAAAAAGATGTAATGGAACAAATTTTTGACACAAAAGTGAAGGAAAATGTAACATTCCAAAAGAAATAATTCTTCTTTTAATACTATATTATTGTACTTTGACAAGAGATCAATAAATACCAATATACTCACAGAAGACTTGATATCCTTCGCTCGGTTTGCATACTTAAGAGTATTATAGGTATCATCATAAAACAAAGAAGATGGGCTAATAGCAGCTATCATTATTGTTCGGCAATTTCCTCCCAGAGAGTCTTTCAATAAACGAGTAAGCTTGCTGTTTCGATAGGGAATGTGTTTCTTGCTCTAAAAAGAGTGATATATGTTTTTATGGTTTAGTCAACTGTACTTTAAATAAAAGTCTGCTTAGAATTTCAAAGGTGACAGAAAACATGACAAACAGCCATGAAACTTTTCTTTGACATAAGTAATTTTTCTTAAAATTATCTATACATCTTAAACAGTTTAAGTCTCTTGGAACTGTTCAACACCTTTACAACACATGTATTAGCTAGGTTACTTTCTGATGTCTGGATATATAACTCCTAGTTTTGTGATGGGGCAACTAACAGAAAAAGTAAACTACATTAAACTACTTTCAGTTTACAAAATCATCTAGATTGGGAAGGACCTCTAAAATCCCCCTAGTTCAATCCCTCTGCTCAAAGCGGGGTTAGCTAGAGTAAGATGGTAATGACTATGCCCAGGAGGGTTTCGATCATCTCCAAGGATGGAGATTCCACAAACTTTCCAGGCAATACGTACTCTGCTTTACAAAGCTATAGTTTTCATTTCATGATACTAAGTTTGATCACTAGGAACCCAATCCCACATCAAATAAATCAACATGAAGATTCTTTCTTATGTCCGTGGTAGATTTTAAACTCCACCTCCCACTCCAACAAGATGGTGATGAGGACATGCAGCATCAGGAACAGAAATTAAATCTGATTTTCTCCTGGCATATTTGAAGGAGGAATTTGCTAGTTGAGTGGGACAAAAAGAGTGTCATAGTAGACAATAGACTTGACTCTATTTATGCAGAAGTTCAGGAGGTTCTGTCATTGTCCTGCACAATTGTACGTATTCCTTGCCTTGAGCTGGTGAGCCAGATCAGGAGACTGACTCACTGCTTTAAGTAGGGATGCATGTGTGTATGGATGTATGTGAGATCCCAAAAGAACAACTTGGAAGAGGTGCTGTTTTATCCTATAAAAGCTGCTTCCCCCTAAGATTAAAGGTTAATTGTAAGGTTATTCATTTACTCATACAAGCTTCTCTATATATGCTTGATTTTGAAGAAGGTAGGTAAGAAAAGAAGGTACCATTCATCTTTGACACTATCTTTAGGTAGCTGCACATCATTTTCAAGAATTCTCTCTCATTGGGACTGTCCTTCAGCTATCACAGACATGATGGTGGAAATGCTTAAGACAATCTTATATGAGAATGATAATGGGAGTAGCATCAATGATGTAAACCATATTATTAAATCAGCTTAGCACTTTTTAAAATGTTTTCAGAACACTAAAAGGTAAAGACTGCATGGTAAAGCAGCACATACCTTTGGATCTGCCAATGCATTAATGACATTTCCAAGAGCAAGCAGGGACCGGTTAATATTTGTTCCTTCTACAAAACGAGCCCCCTTGGCATTTGTTGCATTGGCACGTTCAGATCCTGCCAGGTCAATGAGAGACATTTTGGCAATACGAATATTTTGATTAATACTAGCTGTTTTATCTTGCTGCCGTAGGTAAATCTACAATTAAAAAAAAAAAGAAAATAATTAAAAAGTAACCACTAACCAATCTAAGCAATAAGTTAATTTCATAGTGTAGCAACTGTTTTCGGACATTTATATTGAAATCCTTCTTGTAATCCAAGTTAAACCTTTTAGTACATATCTAAAGTCAACAGTCAGTTTGACCTAACAGAAAATAAAGAATCCATTTCTGACACCTTTTAAAGTTCCTTGTTTCATGTATTAGTAAGGAAAGAAGCAGAGTATAGTTGCACTGAGTTTGACTAAGGTGGAGTTAATTTTCTGTGCAGCAGCCCATGGTGTTGCTTCCAGACTTGTGACACAGACAGTGCTGATAACACACACACTGATGATTAGCTTTTGCTGAACGGCAGTTGTATGGTGTCAAGGCAGTGGGCAAGAGGTTGCAAGCAAACAGCTGACCCCAACTGACTGAAAATTGCTCTGAGTAGCCATTGCTTGAGGAATGGCTGGGCATTGATCTGATGGTGGCAAGTAATTGCCCCCCCCGCCCCCCTGCCCCAGCACTTTCCCCTCACTTAAGTGAACCACAAGGTACCTCCTCCTTCTCTTGCTTCCAATTCTCTCCCCCATCCTGCTGCAGAGGATTAAGCAACCAACTGGCCCAGGCTCACAAAGCAGCAAAGATAATTGAGTTTTTTTACAGGGAAAATGAATTTCACAGCTCTTGATTCTTCTGCACTAAAAATGCTTATTACACTTCTGAACTTTAAATTGAAAGAGGTGTTCCTTTTTCAAATGCACATTTAGGACTATGCCATAAAGATACATATAGGGATAAACCAGGAAAAGGCTGGCTTTCAGTGACTTAGACTTAATTGTATTTTCCATAAATAGGAGACAATACTCATTTACTGCTGTGAAAATACACTCCAAGATCTTTTCAAATGTGATGCCTCCTGAGGCACCTTGTTCCCCTCCCATCTTTCTTGAAATTTTCATGGTACAGAGATGTACAAAGAACTAAACGCTTTTGCTTCCTTCTGCTGGTGAAGATACTCATTCTTCAGGTTTATAAGGAAGTAGGCAAAGCAGGAATATATGGTCAGTAAGAAGAATCAAAGTTATCCTTATGGTTTTATACTTTTTCAGGATTCTCTATATATTTCCCCTTCTTTTGTGTTGAGTGCCTTGCCATTTGTTAATGTGGCTAATGGTTACTGACACACTCATGAATGCCCTTCTGGACAATGAATTAGGGAAGAGCTGCCATGAATATAAGGTGACTGACTAGTAAAGACAGTATCTCTCTATTTCTGTAGCTTTAAGCTTTGTGCATGAAAAATGAAGTCTTCACAGTACCTTGTAACACAAAACAGACTGACAAGTATTGTGAATGAATAAAATAAAATTCTTATGACTTGCCATGAAATATAAATCTATTTCAAATAGACATGTTTCTATATCAAACAGTACAACTAACTTCAGTTGTACTACTTCCAGTATAATAGACCAAAAAAAAAAAAAAGAACTTCAGGGTGGGAACACACTACCAGAACAACACAGTAACTATCATTAATGAAGTAGGGAAAGGTGGAGTGACAGCCAGACTATGTTGTACGACTCAAGCTTTTGTAAAAATTCAAAAGATACAGGAAATGCCCCAAAGCAGAACATTCTCAATAGAACAGTGTGGCAATTCGGATTTTCCTCTCAGATGCAGTAATTGCCTGACCCAGATAGATATTTCAAACCTAAGACATACGGTACAGTAAGGCAAAACTTGCATCTCTAAAATCAGCTTAGAATGTCCTGGGCCAAGACTTATCAATTTCTGAGTCAGTTTCAGAAAATATCCTGCTCCCATAAAGTTAACAAGAAAAGCCACAAATACCATATCACGACAAAAAGGCAACTCTTAAAATAATAGAAACATTAAAAATAAAGGGCAATCACAACAGCACTGGGGATTTCTCATCACTTACATCTCTGGAAACAAAGACACAATTCTGTTATGCAGAATGTCACAGATTTGTGGAACTATATGAGAAACTGATTTATTTGATTGCTTGCCACTTTTAGAAATGTACTGAGAAAAAGCCTGCTGGTAATAAAATCCAGAGCTTTTTCCTGAGTAAAGGTGAGGGAGATAAGACGTCCCAGCCCAGCAACTAAACAAACAGAAATCAGTGGTTCACTCTGATCTGTCTTGTAGCACTGTTCCTTGAGCCTTTCTAAAGGCAGCACACATGCACGACAATGCAGCTCTCAACCCAAACAACTTCAAAAGAAGTCTTTGTGCGATCATGTACAATGCACAACAAGGGCAGACCTCAGGGGAAATTAAAAACAGGAAAGGCAATTTCAAACATAAGTTTAAGGTATATAGGAAACCAGAAGCTTTTAGAGCGGCAATGATTTTTGTTCTGTTACATATTTAGAAGCTGTTTTTTTTTAAACTTCACTATAGTTATTTAGCATTGTTTAAGTCCACAGATAACTGTTAAGAACTTCCCAATGGTTAAATGCTGTAATGCAAGGATCAGAATCAAATTTATTTTAATATTTTTCAACCCAGAGTGGATCAAATAAATAATTCAAGATACTGTTTTGCAGTATGTAAAAGCAAACAGAAAAAAACCAAAAAAAAGACATGGCTGATAACAGGACTAGTTTTTAAATATCACAGGTTGTATCTAAAAAGAGAAGTCAGAAGAATAAGGCAGTGTAGCCAACACCAAAAATCTTTGGACAAGTCTTAAGTTTAAGCATATTTGTACAACTCATTTCTGAAAACTTAGAATCATTTCATTTTTCTAAAACTTGGTCCATACCAGGATATTAGGAAATTACTTTATTGTAAAAATTAACATTAACCAAAAAAGTAAAATAAAGTACTACTTGAGATTCTTAGTTTATAGTCAGACATATAAACTGCATTCTGTAAATTATTTTTCCCAGAGAAATGCTAAGCAACATCATGAAACCAGAAAGCATTAAAAAACCCATCAATAACTTTTAGTTTATAAGATTACAATATGGAAGTATATTAAAGCTCAAAATTACCATTTTACATAAAAGTTATTTCCTCTAAGGAATATAAGGTAAGAAGGTATAAGTACATATTTTATATATAATAAGTTTGAACTATTGGAACTAGAGACGTTTTCATTGAATTCATTTTTTCAAACATAAACACTAAGAACCATTACACACATACTTCCAAGGAATAAGGAAGAGTACAAGAAGAGTAAACTGGAAAACTTCAATCCCCTCTTCTCCAAACTAAGGTTCAACACAGTTTAAAGGTAAAAGCTTCCACTGTTGCCAACTTTAAACAAAAACTGCAACTCACAGTAATGACCACCGTTTATTAGCTATATCATCTTACCTGAAAGACAGCATGGGACCGGGAAGAGGAGGCATTCACATCTGTGGGATGCTGAGTTCTGTTTTTATTTCCATAATCCAACATCTGAAGGATTTCCTCTGCTGATTTAGGCTTTAAGAGTAGAGCACAAGACAAATACAGTTTTCTTTTCCCTCAATTATGGGAATACACTGATTCTAAAATACATTTACATCAACATTCACCTTCAAAAAAAAAAAAACCCTTAAAATTTTAGCTATCTAGAAATAAGAGAAATTTCCTGTTTTGAAATTGAGGCACCTCAAACAAATATTCTCAGCTAAAAAGCAGTAAGGTATAAAAAGCAAGCACTTAAGTGCAACAACTTAAATCAGGAAATATTTTTAGTAAAGAATTTAAACAAATCTGAAAGATTCTCCATAGTTAGAATCAGCCTCTTTTAAGAATGTCTGACTTAGTATATCACTATTTAATGCATTAGTACAAGAAAAGTTTTCTCCTCACAAGACTCAAGGTTTGGAAAGAAGGATCTTCATAGAGCTAGCCAAACTTAGAATATTGTTTCCTGTCACAGCATGTAACATACACTAGAAAGATGCAAGAAAATAGGCCCACAGGAACTGATTTTCAGATTGGAAAACTAAGTTTTATCACTGCCTTTACCAAAGAATTGCTGTGCTGGCTTGGAAAAGTAATTTAACATGGAACTTTTCAAATATGGTTATTTACAAACAAAAACAACCTTTAGACTTCACAGTGGTGTAGAGCACTCCATTACCATGAAGGCAATGCCAAGATGTTTTAGCCAAAAAATAAATGTTCCAAAATCTGCTGGATGAGTATCTAGCCAGCGGTACCGTTTTGATAATAAGGACTGAATGCTATATTTGCATTCAATAAGATTAGCAGTTTTTTCCACAATGTGCTTTTAACTAATTCATTAAGTTTGCAAGTTACTGATGTTTATGGCCAGTGAAAAGCCCACTAGGAAATTACCAAATTCCATACAACTCTCAGAACAATGGGAATGTTTCTCAATTATCTCAAGCACATTTTAAGTTTCTATAGATATTTATATACCTGATGTAATGTCAGACCTTGAACTACCACCCCTTGCTGGCCGTCTTCACGAACAGCCAGAGGTCCAGAGCTGACCAGCAGATCACGTATCTGTTCATTGTAAACCTTTGAAAGGGAATTTAAAATATTTTATTAAAATATGCTCCCATAGCTGACAGAATTAAACTTAAATAAACAGAAATCACCAGTCTGTTTTAACACTCCTTTAAGACAAAGCAGTGAATTCATGCTATAATTTTCAAATATTTTTCCTACACTGAGCTTAAAATATTCAATTCACATGATTTCTTTTTAGATTTTAGAAGTGAGTAATTCTTTCTAGTAAATAATCTTAGTTTTTATTGAAAAAGAATTGCCTTTTTTTTAACAAAAACCAGTTTTGCAACAAGCATGAATCCAAAGCATTTATTTTCCTCCACTGTACATCACAATCCATACTTCAGCGATATTTCTTAGTTCAAATCTACTTCTGTTGAAGTTGTTAACTTTATTATGAAGAACATTTTATTATGAAGAACATATTATGAACATTTATAGAAATGTCTTATTTCTTGGTCTGTGGAAGCATATGGCAATGCAAACTTTCCCCATCTCCTTCTACCCCTCCAAAATACCAACTAGAGTCCATTAAGACTTTGAGGGAGCTCAAAAGATAACCATTTTACTAGCACTGCTCAGCAGCAGTGCCAAAACACTTACTTGTAAAAACACAACATCATTTTGTTGTGATTTTTCACAGTGCTTATAAGATGTTATTGTGAAGTCCTAAAATATTACCCTGAAATGATATTTTCTTGTACATCAACAGATGTTTAGATGCATGTAATTGATCAGCAAGACACAAATCATGAACATTCAGTGAATATATTAGAAGCAGTTGTCCTTTATGGGCAGCCTTCTGTAAAACAGTAACAGGTGCCTAGGAACACCAAGTTTGCAGAGCACAATACAGTTCCACTCCTATAAGGACACATTTTGTCAAACCCCAGACAGGACCAGGGGAAAACAAAACCAGCTTGTCTTTATTTATAAAGTACGACTTATTAAAAGCAACATACCAAATGCAGGAACTCACCTCTAAATAAGAAACAGCAACATCACATGTTTTATCTTCTTTTATTTGATCCATGCGTTCATAAAGTGTCATCATAGTTAAATACATGACTCCAGGATCTTCAGGAGAACCTAACATCGTATGAGTCTTTCCAGCTCCTGTTGCACCATATGCAAGCACTGAATTTTCCCCAAAAAAGCAACAAAGTAAAAATACGTAATTTATTTGTAAGCTAATCAGGAATGGAAAGGTCAAATGAACGTTCACAGACCTCTGTCATTCTGCACAACTGTTTCATAAACTGATCAAGTTTCTTACTTAGGCTTTACCCTTCACATCTCTAATTAGAGAGAGGTGTTTCAAAAAAACATTTTTGAGTTTTCAGTTCAAAATTCATTCCCTGACATGTTACACGAAAATATTATTTACTTACTCTCATAACCCTAAGCCATCAACTTATTGCTGATAGGCATTTCATTTCCTCACCACATTCCGGTAGCCAATTAAAAAACCCCAAGATCTTAAAGATTTCATAAAGCAGGTTACCACACACTCAGTAACACAACTGCTTCTGCTTGAATAACTCTAGAGAACTCCCATTAGCATGTATTTCAGATATATTCACATATATTCAGATATTTCATATAAAATTCCCAAGGCTATTATAACCTTAACACAATCTTCTTTTTAAAAGAGAGTAGAGTTATCCTAAATTCCATATACCAAAAAGTCAGCCTTTCATATCTATGAATTAAAACAGAATGCTTTATTTCTATCTCAGGCTTTTTCTAATGCCTCTGCAGCCATTGGATACAATGGTAGAAACTTTGAGACATTTATGGAAGTTTTTTAATTAAAGAAGATAAATAGCAAAGTTACCTGTGCAGTTATATCCATTTAGGAAGCCATCAATTAGACTTTTGGTAGTATGCTCAAAAACTTCCAACTGGGATGAACTCTCATCGAAAATGGCATCAAACATAAATTTAAGATCTTTCTTTTGTCTTTTGTTAATATCCCTATGGGTCAGTCTCTTCCTGTTAAAGAAGCTAACTTCTTCCTCCTTTGGATCAAAGACCAATACATGCTGGTCAATAACATGGACAACCCTGCTAAAGCTGCCCTGTTTTTCCTTTTGGGTCTCTGGACGGACACGGACTACCACTTTCACATGATTACAGACATCTTCTTCCTTAGCAGGAGTCATCCCTTCTGTTCCCCAGCTTCACTTTCAAGACTCTTTCAGATCGAACAGCTGAATCTTTTCTGCAATTGACAAGATGAGTTTTAATTGCAATGTAATGCCTTTCACTCTTTCAAACAGTTCACACATTTGATCAGGCACCTATGCTGGATCCACCCATCACTTGTCAATGGACTGCTCCAATAGCAGTGCGACTTTGGGAAACACTGTAACTGGCTTGAAAAGATGACTTAATTCAGTACAGTTTTCAGAAAGCCAACTAGCACTTCCCCAATAAACTCTTAAGTTTATTCTAGAATTTAAAATACTAAATGACCTAGAGGCTTTTCTTTTATAAGAGACCCAGCTTTCAAATGAGATACCTGATATTTCAGATTTCTGTAGACCAAAGAAAGTAGTTTTTTTTCTTCTTCAGCAGAAAGAGGAGCTGCCTATGTTGCACTCCCTGGATTATTGATATAGTCATGTTGCACGTAGGTTTAAAGAGAGTTAAAGCGGGATTTACGTTAACGTGCCTTGCATGGGATACACTAACCGATACCAAAGTGGAATGTCCTTCAAATAGCCTATTTTTGTTGTTAACAGGGCTGTTCGTTCATCCTTAAAAGCGGACAGTAACCTACACGGTAAAGGCTCTCAGTGACAGTTTTGCCGCTTCAGGGCCAGCTCGTCCTCTCTCAGTCGAGCCACCCCCCGGCCGCGGCGTAACCGAGACACGGAGAAAGGGAACACCGGGGGCAGGTGAGCGGCGGGGCCGCGGCCCAGCCCGCCCGGCTCTCTCAGCCCCCTCCTTACCCCACTGCACACAGCTCTTCCTCGGGGCATGCCTCCAGGCTCGGCCCTACGGCCAGAGAATTCCTCCCCCGTGCCCGCCGCAGGGATGCCTGCTCCGGCACTCACCGTCCGGGCCGCGCCCACCCCCGGTCTCACCCCCGGCATTCACCCTCCGGGCCGCGCCCATCCCTGGTCTCTCCCCCCGCACTCACCCTCCGGGCCGTGGCCGTACCCGTCCCCGGTCTCACCCCCCACAGTCACCCTCCGGGCCGTGGCCAACTCATCCCCGGTCTCACCCCCGGGCCGTGCCCGCCCTGCACTCTTCCCCCCCGCCGGACTCACCCGCGGGCCGCAGCCGCACCAACCGCCATCCACCGGCCGCCGAATTCAAACACCAGCAGGCCGCCCTCCGCGCCATCTCATTGGCTGCTTCCCGTGACGTCAGTAGAGCGACGGCGCCAGCGGTAAGTGTGCGGGCCGGGGCGCGCGGCGTCGTGTGCGGGAGTTCGCAGGGCGCAGGCGGCGGCAGAGCCCGCGGGGAGGGAGGGGGCGCGCCCGGGGCTGCCGGGTGAGCGGGCGGTCTCTCGCTCCGCGTGTCCCGCCGGCCCGGCCCGGCTCGGGCGGGGACAGTCCCCAGCTTCTTCCTCCCGTACCCTGGCGCGGGCCGGGGTGTAGGCTGCTGACGCTTCTCTGGTCGCCTCTGATAAAAAGTGTTGGGGGCTGGAATTTTTGTCGTCGCTGGCTTTACGTTCTGATTTAGTATGAGTCCCGGTCTTCAGGCGGCAGCCTGCAGTTGTGCTGGAGTGCCGCTTTAGACGTGTGCTATTATAAAATACACTCTCTGCTCACTTCTGAGAAAAAGATCTCCCGTTGTGTAGAATGCGGGTGGTTGTAAGCAAAGTGTGTCCCTCGTGTTAACCACACGTCTTGGGCTCGTACCCGTGTAGGTCAGTGTGAGTAGGATGGTGGGACACTCCTGTCGTGGTGTAACCCCAGCCAGCAGCCCAGCCCCAGGCAGCCGCTCGCTCGCTCCCTCACCCGTGGGACTGGGGGGAGAGGGGAAAGGGTAAAAAGGTAGAAAACTCGGAGGCTGAGATAAAGAGAATTTAATAGGGAAATCAAAAGCTGTGCAGACAAGCAAAGCAAAACAAGGAATTATTTCACTACTTCCCATGGGCAGGCAAGTGTTCAGCCATCTCCAAGGAGAGCAGGGTCCCATCACAGGTAATGGTTACTTGAGAAGACAAATGTCATCACTCCAAACATCCTCTTCCCCCCACTTTCTATACGGAGCATGATGTCATTTGGTCTGGAATATCCCTTCAGTCTGTTTGGGTCACCTGCCCCAGCTGTGTCTCTCCTCTCTGCTGTATTCAGCAGAAATCCAAAACGCAGCCCCATATTAGCCACTGTGAAAAAAATTAACCATCCCAGCCAAAACTAACACAATGGTAATATGTATGTTTGCATGTTTGTTGCAAAACCTCGCATCTGTGTGTCTATTCAAAGTTAGAGTGATACGTGCTTTCAAATTTAAGGTAGGGGGAATTACTGCCCAGTTGAAGCTTAAATTATCAGAGTAACTTTCTCAGCATATTCTTATGCAGGCAAAATATCGGTAGCCTCTGGCAAGGTAAATTCAAGAAAAGCATGTATTAAAATCTGATAGTGAAAATAATCTGCTTATTGCTTGAACATGATTGATTTGTAGATAATATTGAAAGTTCTGAAAACATTTTTCTGACATATCTATAAAGTTGCCCAACTTGGAATGCATAGTGCTTTACCTATAGCATTTCCACTTTGTTAGTTAAACAAATACAGTGTTTAAAATATTTATTTGAATGTAATTCCTGACATCTACTGCTCTTCTAGGTTGATCAACTCCAAAATGTTATCTCAATATCTGTGCCAAGATTGCAAATGTTTGTTTCTGCGCAACTTGAAACTGAATTCAGTTAATGTGGCTAGTTTGGCCAGAAGGATCCATTCTTCATCAAATAAGCTTTCCGACTCTGAGTCAGAGGAACAAACTGTCCAGAAATGTGAAACTGAAGAGTTGCCTCAAAGTACAGAAAACAGTAATTTTGGAAGATTTCACATACCAGTAATGCTGGAGGAGGTTGTTAATTGTTTATCCCCCCAGCCAGGTCAGGTGAGTTAAATGATTAATTAACATTTGTGATCCATTAACAGTCCAGCAGAAAAATTTGTGCAGTGTAGGGATAACTTTTGTTTAGAGAAATAACGGGATGCTCTTAAACAATCAGTTGTAGCTTTTAAAGGTTCTAAATTGTTTTGAAGTTCAAAGTAAGACTCTGTATTCAAACTAATAAAATTCTGGTGTCTGTATGCCTGAATCCCCAGGTAGGTGGTATTTGTTAAAACTGTCGTATTTGACTATTCTGTTGCTTTTGTGCTTGTCTTTCTGAATTGCACTTTTGTATTCTTAAGGTTATGTTAATTACTCATAGTCGTGGGGAGTTCTCATACGTGGTTATGTCATCAGTTTTTGAAGAGTCCTCTTCCTCTTGTATAAGAGGTGGTAAGTATGTAGGTTTTAAAAATGGTCGTCATCATCATCCCTTGTTCTGAGACAATTATTTCCATGGTTGGAGGTATTTCCTTAAGATACGCTTTCACTGCACGAGGTGTGCTGCAGAGGTACTGTAGGTACAAAATGGCTTTGAGGTACCAGAAATGGTTTAGTCTCATTAGCATGGAACTAGTACAAGCCTTGTTATTTGGGTATGGTACTGTAAGTAGTTTGCTTTTGTTATCTGGGGTGGTTCAGGTCTTTACACTGCTGTATTGATATATCTACATTGCATGTATAGTCCAAGTATATGGTTACACATGTCCTTGAAAAAAATGATACACAGTGAAATGTTTTTTGTCTGGGTGGTCTTAGTATTAATTTGAAAGGATTTTTCATATAATGTAAATTCTTAAATAATATTCACATTTCAGATACTTTCATCTGTGATTTTAGTGCTTATGTTAGCTTCATAGAATCTTACTAATTTAGGCTTATCAATGTGTAGTTTTACTACAAAAGCTGAAACAATAGTTAAAGAAGTAGAAAGGTCAAAGTGTGTGTATGTTTTTATTTTTATTTGAAAACAGCATCGTCCGACAGTGGCAAAGTGATATAGCAAGTCTGAGGTGGATTCAGTAATGAACATTGCAGTCAAATCTTGTTGTGTCGCCTTGTGTATAATTTTAAGTCTTTGAAGAAGCAGTGAAAATGCAAATAGTGTTGATACACATTAGCATACACATTGCTCTTGCATGTGTCCTACTGTTGAAGATACCTAATTTAGAGAAATACATAAGGAACTCTGAGTTCAGATTTCATTCTGATGTCAGAACTATGGTGACATTTTCACACATTAAATGAGCATATAAACTCTGATACACTATGTGAAATATTTTTTCCAGTTGCGTAAGTTTTTACTTAGATAAGAAGAGCCTGGTGAAGTGACTGTTCATTAAACTCTCTTTGTTGATGTAGAAAAACCTCACTTGGCAACAAAACTTGTAAAAGAAACTATTCAAGGTTATAAACTATGGAGAGTAACTATTACTGCCCCTGAAGATTTTTTTGTAATTTAAATATTTATGGATGTAAAATAGCTTATTATTTGGGTAGGATTTTTTCAGGTCTGTGTATACATGGTTTTGCAGATTCCTAAGCTAATAGTGACCCACTAATGACTGCTGTAAGAGAGCCCAAATGTGTTTACCTCAAACAGAAGCATTTCTAATACTGCTAACCTGTTCAGTGTGACTGAAACTGGAAACTGTTCAGCACTTCCATTTTTCTTTTACTGTATGTATTTGCAGCACTTTCTGAAGCCTTAAAAAATAAGTAGTGTGCAAAAGGATGCAATGTGTCAACTGAGTTTTGCTAGTGTGAGTGAAATTTTGAACACGGGACATTTTCTCACTAACCTGAGTGGTGGTAATCTGTTTGTATTAACATGGATATCAACTGGGAGTGTCATATAAATTTACATTTTTAAGATTATAGTCATGACAGGGAGGTCTACAAACACTTTATTTTGTGGGTAGGAAAAGTAGTGCTCTGATCTTGAATTTAGTATTTCTGCCTTATTCTCTCCTACACACATAAAGATTTCCTTTACTCAGCTTTAATAGAGTTATATTCTTGGTTATAAAATAGCTGATTTGGGCCTCTATTTCTTCTTGTGTCCTAAGACAAGGAGTTGCCAATATAAAGAAAATCTAATTAGAAAGATGATGTCCTCCCTATAGTTATGGTCACTGAATGGGATTTTCATTTTACTTACAGAGGTTCTTACAAAAATAAATGTTACTTAAGAGTGAGTCACTGCTGAGATAAAGATGTTAGTGCCCTCCTACTGAATATTCTAGTTGACTGTCTCCTTTGGGGAATCTGTTTGTCAGGAGTTTGAGCAATAATACTTCCATTTATCTTTGAATCTTCTTTTATTGCCGTGTTTCGCAAAGTCCCTGTAGTAGTCCTGTCTTTGAAGCAAGGACTACAAATTAGTTCTTACCGATCTACCTCCCTTCTCAATGAAAAGTCTGTTGCAGTAAGTCCACACATAAGTAATTTCCTCTTTTAAGTTTGCTTTATTGATTACACTACATTTTAATCTTCTCAGTCCACGGGTGTTTGCAAATACCTGACCAATGTTTTTGCAGTTGTCTGGACGATTCTCTGTTCTCCTAAAGAACCAAACATACTTTGAATCAATGTGTTTGGACATCCAGAAGCACGTTTCCCCAGTTTTCAGCCTACTTTTTCCTATTTTTTTCCTTTGCAATAGTCCCTTGTCTTTTAAACAGAGATGTGGATCTTTTCCACATACTGTGGCTATAATGTTAAGTAAAAGAATTTAATTAGCAGTGAGTTGTAGTATGAATGCCAGAGGATGAAACTCTGAAATTTTAACTGTTCTTATGAGAATCTAAAAGGTTTTTGAGTTGCGAAGCTCTAGGAAATGATAGTGCTCCAGCACCAACAAATACTTCTATATATAATAAAAGCAAATATTATGCCCTTCTCAGATTATACAGGGAAGCCTGTAATCTGATGACATCTATGGTTTTATATGATTGATTTTATCGATGGTTGAGTATGATCTAGAAGAGCCTAAAATGGAGATACTATAAGCTCTGCTAGTATTATCTGGTTTATGATAGTTCTAGAAGCTTTTTTTTTTAGTATCTGTAAATTAATTGGTAGGTGGTCAAACTTGAGGTGAGAAACAATGAATGAAACCTTTCGTTTTCTCCAGTATTTAAGTGGTTCATCAGAAGCAGTTATTAGTAGATGATTTTTTACCTCATTATGTGAATTTGCATCAAAAAAAGAAGGCAGTTAATTTTCCCCAAAGAGATCTTGTCTGACATCGTCTTGAGTTAGCTGGGATTTACTGTGGATATTTCCCTTTTGATTCTCCGTAAAGTTATTCAGATTATTTTTGCTACTTGACATTCATTGAAGGAGGCATCCTCTTTGTCTTGGAAATAATGTGCTGTACCTAGTTTCTAGAAAGAGACAAGTATTTTCTGAAAACATGCAGCTTTGCCATGAGCTTTCCTTTCGCTCTTTCAGGTACATATTGCTGTGTTTTCAGGATAGTTACTATTTTCATGCATCCAAACATCAAATGATTGTTTTTCAGAAGGAGTGTGAACATGGCCTTCTAAAATAACAGGAAGGAAGTATAAGACATTGCTGACAGTCAGACATTGTTCTGTTGTGAGTGGAGTGCTGCTTGAGCTCTGGAGTTCAAGTTTGAAGACAGTAGCTTTTCACCTCCTGGAGGTTCTGTTGCTCTGTTGGATGTTGATCTGGAGCATGGTTGTTTCCTTCCTTTTGTATGCAGCTAGATAGTCAGGTAATAGATGACACTGGAAGGAAGCTGAGGTAGACTGCTGGTGTGAGAAAGCAGAGGCAGTTCTGAAACTGCTGTCGTAGTTTCTGTGTATTCTTGACCATACATCAGTATTCTCTTTCTGCTTTGTACTGAGTATAAGTGCTTTAAGGCAAAAATAACCTTTCTCTGTACAGCACCCTGCAGAGGGGACTTCTGTTTTGTGACAAAGGTTTCCAAGTACTGTGGTATATAAATAGTTACATGTCTGTGCTGGTGACCAGCGTTCTTACCATAGTACCTCCAAAGCCATCTGCAAATAATTTATAACTGGAATGACTCGTTTACACAAGAGGTTTTCAAAATTGTAGTTTTCTGCAGGGTGTCCAAAATAAACAGGAATTGAAAAGGGATTTGGAAAAATTAATTCTGAGTTCTCAAGTTGTTCTCTTGAGTTTTTTTGTAAAATGCAGCCAAAATATCAAGTTTGGAAGGGAACATTAATTGCATCATGAGATAAATGATGAAATACTTGTTTTGGAAAAGCGCAACACACACAGGGACATAGTAGAAGTTTTTATTGTTTTAGCCTGTTTTTCACTGGACTTGTAAAATTAATAAGATGACATAAAGCAATTGATTTCCGTAATGTTCTTTATTGTAAAAACAGCTATACTTTTTTGTGGGAAGCATGCTGAAAATATCTTTCCATATGCAAATTTTATGGCTAATTTTTCTCTGTCAGCAGCACAGTGATCTATGTAGTGATTGTTGTAAAAAAGAAAGGAAGATACAGAAACTTGTGAGAGTCAATAAATTAATGTAGAGAAATTCTGAAAATACTCCGGGAATTACAGAACACACTTTTTTCCCATGATACTTGAGTGTTACTGGGGCATATTGAGAATTGTTTCAGTTGATCATGTAGTTCCTGGGTATTCTTTCTGTCACTCTTATCTTGTTTGATGTCCTGGCTGCACATACCGCAAATCTGCGGAAGAGGCTAGCCGGGCTTCAGATCACAGCTGTGTATGGAAGTGTGAAATAAAATGTGCATCGAATGTGTATATATGCAAAGTATGTTTATTTTTGGATATATCTATTAGGAAACTAGTTAAATGGATTCTCATCAGATAGCACTGTTTAAAATACTTGGCTAAAATCATACTTTAAGAGGGATGTTTTTAGTGAATTAGCATTTGAAGTTAGTGCATGAAAATGGAAAACATTTTCAAAACAGTTTTGACTAAGATATGCAAAAGATAGTACTTCAAGTATTTATTATTATTTTAAATAATAATATTGTCTGGTTTTACAATGGTAATGTACGTATGTGGATTTGGAAAAGCAGACCCCATTTGCTTACGTTCCTTGACTTACAACCAATTGCTCTCTGCTGTGACACGCAGTTGAAATAAAATGTAGTAAGGTAGAAGGAGTATTATTTAACAGTGTAATGCCAACAAATGTTATACATGTTTTACAGTATCTGCATCTGTGTGAGTTCCATCACAAGATAAGAGAGGAAAGAAGGGGACTGGGAAGAAAACAGGACAGGAGGTGGCATTCATGAACAGCTTGCCAGTTGACAAGGCAGAGGAAGTCAGTCATGCTCTTCAATTGTCTTGTTTTGCTGTCTTCTGTAGTGGGCCCTCCAAAAATACAGGGACCTTAAATTCCTTATTGACAGATGACTTAAAACACATGCGATTTATTTGAGAGCACTGCATAACAGTTCTCTATTTTGAAGCTGGTACTGCTGAGTGATTAGACTGTGGTACTGGAAAATGAAAAATCATTTGGATCTGAATGATGGCAGGATATGAATGAGGCATGGTGAAGAAGTCCTTCAGATTTTACTTTTTTTATCCTTCAAGAATTTGGTCGTTAGAGGGAAAATAACTAGAATACTTGTATGAGAGGAAGAATAAGTTGATGGCTACAGCTGCACAGGAAAGAATCTTCAGGTTGTAGTTCTTACATATCTGCCTGACCACCTCATCTTCCCACCTGCATCATGGCTCTCTGAAGGCATATCTAAATGTTATCAGCAGCCACAAGTAGAAGAGCTCTCACCAACTTTCTGCATCTGCATCTTTCTCTATTGCAGTAGAGGAAGGAAAGCCTGCAGCTGCTATATCCAAAGAGACCAGCAAGGGAACAGGGTCTGCCTACTGAAAACGACTCTGCAGATGTGCAGATTTCATTTTATGGTGATACTGGGTTAGCTTGCTGTTACTGTTCTATCACATAACAAATGGTAGCGCTTCAGGAGACTATTTAAGATGCTGTGTTATAATAAAGCAAGATTCAGTGCTTTCGGGTGACTCAGCTTGTAATGACGCTGTATATGCTCTCCTTTTCTGTTGTGACAGCATTAGTCTTTGCACCTCTTGGGGAAAACTAATAAAATTCACCAGAAAGTAATCTAAGCCCTTTAAATTTTAACTTGAGTGAGCCTGTGTTCTCAGAAAGGGTGATAATTAATATATGTAGCAACTCATTTCCTCCTCATCTAGTACTGTGTGTCTTTAGTCAGCCTTTTGGCTAAGCTTTCTTATTAAATATTTGAATTTGAGTTTGCAAACAGGAATGCAGACTTTTTCTATCACACAAAATATTACTAGCAGTTGAAGATCACAGTTGGAGTATGGGAGATATCTGCAGGTTGTTTTCTTATTCTGCGTTTTATACTGTTGGGAGTAGTTTTGCACAGAATTGTTCTGGATAAAGAGATGATTAAAAGGTTAAACTACTAAATCTGATGTTTAAATGGGTATCTGAAGTCATGCAAATGTATGGTCTGACTTTTTTTAAAAATATTTTTTCTTGTTCCCAGACTTTCTGAGCATGTTATCTTCATTCCAGTGATGTTTGCTGATGCTCAGCATCTTGGGAAAATACTTCTCTAATAATTGTGTTTTAAACACTGAAATAAATCAATATTATTTCAGGCTCACTCTGTATCAAAATGGTATTATTTAATGTCAAATTGATGTAGGAACCTGGCAGCCAGGGTTTATCAAAAACATGTCCATGGCTTTTTTTGGGTTGACTAACCATAAATAATAAAGAATTAGAGTTTTACTTGAGCCTTTGTAAAATTTTCATTGCATATTAAGTATCTCCTCAGTTATAATTGAGGAAAGAAGTTTCTTATGAGGTAGCTGAGGAAGTCAGCTTTTTCTTGTTAAGTCTGATGATTAGCTGAAGTCATTCAGACACTGAAATTTTAATTTCCTATGGAAATGTTAATAATGGTGTGCTTGAGTCATAATGTCATTAAATCTAATTCCAGACAACATTACTCTTAGGAAAATGAGTGAAGTAAATAATGCATACTGAAGCGAGGTCTGCCAGTGCTGTCTAAAAGCAGGTAACAAAGGCAGATTGTGGTGGTTTTTGTTTGCTTCTCTTACCTCTTATGCAAGAGCGAAGGGGGAAGGGGCTCATCTGTGTTCTCTTGCATTGAAAAAACTTGCTCCCAGTAATCTTTCTGGATGTTTCACTCAGCTGTGTGAAATGCAGTGTTTGGCTGCAGGTTTCTCACTAGGCAAGGAGTGCCACTTGGCATACATGAGAGGGTCTAGGACATGGCTCCCTTTGCTTCTGGATGTGTGAGGATTAGAGTGGTTTGCCAGTGACTGGACTTTTGCCAGGCTTCTGTGATGAACCTGCAATTGATGACTGAGAAAGATGTCATGTACTTTAAGCTAAACTGTAGATGTCTTCAGGTGATGTATTCCGGTATGTTCTGTGGAATCAAGACCACAAATTAAGGTATGAGGCTTTAGAAAATAAGTGAAGAGGGCAAAAGAAAGAAAAGAAGAGGTAAAATGCATTTTTAGATGTTTTCATACAAAACCTGTTCGTTTGTGTTCCTATAGTGTTTCATATTTAGCTGTAATCGGAAAATTGAACCCTTGTGAAGAAAATACATTGGAAATTATTTTGAGGCATTAAGTGATTATGATTGATGGGTGCTTCAAAATATGTTCATAGCAATTTTTTTCTCCTCTGTGTGAAATGATGAAGAGATGGTTGATAGTGCAAGTTACTGAAATTCTTGGATATGCAAATTTAGTGAATTTACAGATATTTCAACTGTATACTAGTATAATTTAGTAGCATCCTCTGTTAGTATACCAATGCGATGAATGTGAAAAATGGAAAATAATGGTTGCATTATGTTGAATTGTTGAATAGACCAGTACTGGGAAATCATTTTATATTGTACTTAATACATGATCTGAGAAGGTTGTTTTCCTACAAAATGCCAACTATTAATTTATATTCTCTTTGTGATGTAGATTGTTAGACTTGGTGTGTAAACAACTTTTTTATCATTCCATATTCTGTCAAAAGTAGTTTTGGAACATATTAATCCAGTTATGTTTTAGCTATCAGTCCTTATTTTCTTACATTACAAGTGATAACTTTTTACGTAGATGAAAGACATGTACAGTGTAGAACTGATAGGAGGTATCTTTGGCTTGCAACCAAAATTCTTCTTTGCTGCGTAGTGAATTTGATTTTTTCTTTTCTTTTTAGTAGGTGCCAGAAAAAAACAGATTTTATGGTGTAATGTATTACCATTAGCAAAAATATAGAATTGTAAATTTTCACTTTTTTGGTCAGCTTTATTTTCTGGCAGGTTGTGTCATCCTGCATGATACATTTTAATCCCTTTATAATATTTTCACTGACAAGTTCAGCTCTTGTATACTTGAGCAAGCTTTGGATGGGAATTTCGCCTGTATAGATCACTAGCTGCTCATAATTTTCATAGTGGTGTCATCAATATCATCTTATTGATGCTGGGTCTATAGATTTGTGTAAAGCTTGTTTACCTTGCATAGGTTTAAAACATTTTTAAGTTTACTGCAGGGAAACCTTTAATGAGGCTTTGCTCTACAGGGTAACCTTAACCACTTTGTGCCACAGATGTTTTAATTTTCCAGAAGTTCCTTTTTTATTCTTTTTTATTCCTTTTTATTGTTAAGTAATTTTATGTTACCACATGGCAGTATTTTGTTACTGATTGATGTTGAGATGACATCAGAACATACAGTCATATAGTAAGTCATCTTTCATTTTTAGAGTTCTTACAGAAGTAACAGAATGCAAATGAAAATTGCAACTTTTCAGGATGGTAGTATAGCATATCTAGGTGTCTGTGGACCGTGTGTGCTTCACTGGATTTGTAATAATATTTTCCCTTCTGTGAGGCAATGATTTTGAATAGATGATTAAAAATCAAAGTGCTCTAGTTTAAAAACAGAGATCAGGTATGTCTGATTTACTTTATGAAACTGAAAAGATTTGCAAAATACTTCGAATTCTCATAAGAGAAAGCAAAGGTTATTAGCCTGCTAAAGCCTAAATATTGCTTCTTACTAAATTTGAATAAAATAGTAGAAAAATGCAAGACTATCTTGGTCTGGTTGACCTCTTATTTTCTTAGTTCTACGATAGTTTTTCTTATTTGCATGTGAATAGCAGCAAAGTGCGTGTTTTAGTAATGTTTTCTGCTGAGACTTTGAGTGTGTATAGTTTCTTAGTTAATTTAGAAAAATAGAACTCTTCCAGCATTTCTGTAAAAGTACATTTCTCTACTAACAAATCTTTTTTGCGATCTCACAAGTAGCTTAGATACCATGTCTCACAATGCCAATGGTTTTTAACAATCTGGTTTATTTAACATAATTTTGAAAACCCTGCCTGTTGTCAGAGATATAAAACAAGTATAGGGTTTTAATTTTTGTATATTTAATGGGAATTGAGGACAAATTCTTAGGTTGTTATGCTAAAGTTAAAATATAATCCTTTCTCTACATGGTTGATCTATGTGTGCATTAGGTAGGACATAGTGGTAGGTGCAATAAACAATTTTGAGCTGAATTGGGAGGATACAGGATACTTACCATTTTAAGTCACATCTTGAATCAACCAAAGAAACAGTGCTTAGAATGGAGAAATATAATGGAAATTTGTAGATACGTGATTTGGACTTGATCCAGGGGTAGGCAGACTGATTTTTAAGATTTAGTCCTGAAGGCTTTGAGAAGCTGCACATCTTTCAGCTTACATGAGTTATGTTCATTCAGCAAAGGTGACTTCTAGTGGAGCAGAAGAGGAGAAAGTGTCACGGAAACTTTGTTTTCTCCCGTTGGAGACTGAAATGCTGACAAGGAAAGAAAGATCTCCAATTGCTAAATCTTCTAATCCATATTTTTGCTGTAGCAAAAATAGTTCTAGATTTAGAATAGTTCTAGAAACATGACCTGATTAAATAGTTTTAAGTTTTGAGAGATGCTATTGTCTAAAACCAGCAATATTGCTATTGCGAGTTTGGAAGTGAGTGTACATAGTGTATATTTTGTTTGACGAGAGAGTACTTATCTGTTTTTTTAATGAAGAATTTTGTACGTGGGTAATTGTTCAGCAGGATTGAATGCTGACCTCTGCTGGCATTGAATTTATAAGCAAGCTATTATCTAGGGAAGGTATTAAAAAAAGAAAATTACCTTGGGAAATGGTCTGGAGTAAAACCTGCTGGCCTTTGTGCAGGGTCCTGGACAAAATGGTGGTTCTGTCCTTTGAGAATCTCCTTCCACTGACCTGTTCAGGTAGATACAGCCAGACAGTGCTGGGGAAATAAACGAAATATTTTGTTTTGTTCTTGTACACGGACATGTCTTATATGCTATTCACTATTCAAACTCTGCTTTGAATTTAGATTTTTGTCTCTTGAATTATATCCCTACAACCTTTGAATCATTCACAGATTATAGATTAATTCATTCAAATTCATTACACAGAATTTATGTTTACAGCTCTCTTATAAAGTAGCACAATAGTATTGCTTCTACTTCGCAGAATTTAGAGGCAAGAATACTGAAATTTTGCTTTGGGTGCCCAAGCAGAAATACCTCTTCTCCTGGTTTTTTGATGAGGTTAGCATTTTGGTTTAGAGCTTTGCAGCACATTGGAGGGACATCCACTTGCAGCTGTTGAGGTCACAGTGTGTCTGGGAAACATATCTGAGTTTTTGAGTTTTACAGACAGAAAAATGAGAAATAGTGTGACCTACCTGCTTGGTGTTGTGACCTTCTGAGAATCACAGGAGCTGGGTGGCCAAAGCTCCAGTGTCCATCTATCAGCTGAGTGCATTTCTCAGTTACTGTGTTGGATATTGCAATTTCTAGTGTTACTTCACTTTTGGAAAGATGATTCAAATGAAAGTGATTGATTTATTCCTTAGGATTTGCTGGAAGAGCCAAACTGAACAGGAAGCCAGTAAAGTGTCGTGCTGCCACTGAAGGGGACAAGTCCAGCATCCCTGCTCCCCCATATCACCATCTCTCTAAGCTCCTGTCCCTCCCTGACTTCTGCAAATCAGTTAAATGCACTGATATGTCAGAAAACAATACAAATTTTTCTTCTGTTTTAGTTTTTGGGGCCATGTTGCCAAGTTTAATTGGCTTATGGAAGTACACAGTAAGCACCTGTGCTGAGAGAAATTAACTACAAGAGGGAAAACACACATGAGAAGATAATGCCTAATTACTCCTACACCTAACACTTAACATCTTGTGCAACCATAGTCTTACTACCAGTCTTTGGTGCGTTGTTACTCTTTGAGTTTGCTGTGAGGAGATGACGTATGCCTGTTCTGAGTTAACAGCTTTTTCACTTGCTAAAAATTAATGTTAAATACTGAGATTTGCAGGTTCTAGTATAGTTCTGGAGAAAACATGCTTTAATTTAAAAATATCTCTTAATTGCAACATCCATGCTCATTTTAACCCTCAGGAGTCTTACTTGTTCCTCCCTTTTGTCCAGGCTTAAAATAGAACTCTTGCGTTCTTACGCTTAACACATAACACGTGTAAAGGCTTAACACATCTCCAGCTGCACTGCACATGCTGCTCTCTGGATAGACATTCATGCTTCCTCTTACTCTTCTGGTTGTGCAGCCATGGAATGAACTCACACCAAAACTGTCCTTTTCCTTGCACCTTGTTTTCAGGCGAATAAGCCGATCGAACCTGTGAGAACAGGGCCGTGCGCAGCTAGAGCTGAAGATGATAGTGAGCAGCCAGCTGTCTTCAGAAACAGTGAGAGGTTTGCATCAGCTGGTCGATATGAACTGAAGGGCTTCTCAACAGGTTGTCTGTCTTAGAGTCTGGACACCTCTCATACACTCACCTCTTTGGTTGCTTGCTCTGTGTCGGCACCATCAGACCAGAAGCTGAGAGCAAGAAACACGGCTTTCTTTTTCCTGCACTTTCAGCTTTGGCATCATAGCCTGAGCATTCAGAAAGAACAACTGGGACAGAAGTCTTACTTTGAAATCTAACATGTTTTTGGAGGTCCATGAGAATCTCAGTAGAAGACTATTTCACCCAGGATTATCTTCCTGTTATTTTCATCGCAAAACTTGAATATGTCATTACTGTGTATTGCAATGGTAGAATTGTTATAATTCAAAAATCTAACCAAAAATTTTTTTCCCCAAAACGAGGAAATGGCTGAAGACATTGTCACTCTTTCCCACCCCCTTCCATCAGCTGATGACCTTACTTCTGACAGAAAAAAATTCAGCCTTCAATTGTTAAAATCAGCCAGGACTCTTAAGTGACAGAAAACAGGATTTTTCAATGGTAGATTGTTACTTGAGCAGCTTGTTAAAAAAGCAGATTTAAAATGTGCTGCTTCAGCTTCAAACTGTACAAAGCATTATTTGTATTTTGATTTTTTGAGATGTTTATCTGAAACGGAGTTGAAACAGTGCTCCTGAAAGTCTCTCCTTCAAAAAGCCTACTTGAGCAGTTGTGTCAGTATACACTTTTGGTCATCTAAATATAAAACAAGACTTTTGCTAGGAAGGTCAATGTAACTACTTTCCTTTTGATCGTGCATCCTTGTGGGTGCCTGGGTAGTTCTGTAGGAAAAGTTTTACTGAATGAGTCAGTGCACTGAGTCATAGGCAGCATGAAGCCTGTAGTGCTGTAGACTAACTAATTGGTAACAGTCTCAAATGTAATTAAACCACAGTTGTCAGCTCTATGTTACTGATTGACATCCCACTGAAGTATTTTGTTTTTAGCAACTTAGATTAATTGTTCTTTGCTGTTAAAATTTGTGTGTTTTAAGATGTCCTTTCTGTTGAATAGACCTACCATTGCCATTATGTTTTACTATCATCTCTGATTTTTATAGTACTCAGTTTGAATTTTTTCCCTGTGTTAGGTCACATATTCAGTAATTATGCTTTTTACCATGCCTGTGCATTTACAGATGTTTAGAGTCCTTCAAGGACTTTTTAAAGTTTTTGTCATTAAGAACTGTGCTATTAATACTGATTAATGTTTTTTCACTATTCCTAAACTCTTTAAAGCATCATTCAAACCTTTTTAAAAATCAAACTTAAATATATTTTTTGTGTTGACTTGCAGATTACATTTTCAATTTTGCTAGTTTTCACTTGTGTTGTGCCCTGTTTTATAATAATAAATGGCTTTTCTTTATCTCAGTACATGCCCACCATTTCCAGGTGATGGCAGTGGTTTCCAGTATCATTGGAGCATTTCTTTCTCCTATTCTTCAGTTTGTGTGTGTGTTTCTTACCATCATGCAGCTTGAGGCAAAGGGCTCTATGGGGGATGTGGGAGAACAGGGCATGTCTTGAAGCTGTCTCTTTTGTTAAGGAAAATAAAACAACCTTAAAGTATTGGGAGAACAGCAAGGTTTAATTTTTTTTTTTATTATTTGCATTATTAGAAAAAACAAACCTCGTCGGCTTTGTACAGGACTTCTGCTTGTTCCCACTGAGAACAGAGGAGTGAAAACATGAATGGATGGTTGCAACTGAGTTTCTTATTTCTAAAAACCACCGAGACAGTAATTTTGAACTTCAAGAAAGGTGTATGCTACTTCCATATGTGATGACTCCTGAAGCTGAGATGGTGAACAAATGTCTTTTTAGAGATTGGAGGAGGTAGAGGATTCTTTGATTATACATTCTTCTTCTCTTGAACAGTTTTTCTTCTCACTGAAGCTCTTTAGATCTAAAGATACTGGTAAACCACAAGACCATCATTAATACAGCACTGGTTCACATCAGGAGTGTACCTGACCAGATGTCCAGTCTGTGGCTGTGCCCAACAGCAGGTGCTAATGGAAGCCTAAAAGAAGGGGATGGGAGAGAATGATTGTTTTCTACCTTGTAGTTTCTTTACCTGACAACAGTAATTTAAGGACTTCCTTGCAGGGGAAAAGTTGAGGGTCATATTTGTATAATATCATTGGCATTATGTTGTTTCAAGTTTGACCTCTAAAAAAATGTGTTAAATACTAGACCTCTCCGCACAACGTTATTCATAGTTTCAATATTTGCGTGAAAGGCACTTTTTTATCTGTTCCAATTTGATGCTTGATAATATCATCAAGTTCCCTGAGCTCTTGTATTTTGAGATAAGTGAATCATACCATCTGCTACAGCTGTATAAAAACAATGTTAATAGTGCTCCATAGAAAACTGCTGGAGCCTTCAGATGTTTTATTGGACCAGAGAGATGTGTCCTACGGGAATCCTTTTCCACATTTCCTCTTTTCTTGTCCTCATCTAAGCCCAATTTCATATAAAGCAGTAGTGATGGAAGGTGTTCTGTTCTCTCCTGAAATGATCGGTTGGCTCTGAGATTTGTTCTTTGAATGTGATTTTATTGTTTTTCTGGACTGTAGATTTCCCTCATAGCAACTTTCTCCTAGGAATGCAAGGCTTACTGATGCAGTTCTTTTTCAGCCTTCTTCCTTTTTAAAGGATTTCCTCCTTCATGCATTTTTCCTTTGTTGTCTTTATCTTGGTTTTATCTGGTTTTGCCCTTTTCTAACATTTTTTTATGTTTCCCCAGTTTACGCTTAATCTCCATAAAAGTGCTTATTATTTTGGTTTTGTATGTTATCTAAATTTTAAAAACTTAATTTTTAAATAGGTTTATGGCTGTAACTCTTTCATGTAGGTATTTGTTCTATTTCATCAGTTTGTGAAGATGCTTACATGTTTTGAATATGGTCACCAAAATAACATTTATCCTAGAGGCTAGCAATAAAATTAGTTCTTGAAGAGTAAAATGCAGCGTACTTCAAAGCATTTTTTTCAATTTGAAAGAAGCAGTAAAGATTTAAAGCAAAGCTTTCACCTGCCTTACAGTCACTGAGGAGAATAAAGCTCTGCTTGGAAGTATTCTGTTTCTAGATAAAATAAAATCAGGTAAGTTTAGCTGAAATTGAAGAGTTTTTCCTTTGCTTTGTGCAGGAGATTTAAGAAAAGATTTCTGTGGTGGAGACGTGTAGCTTGGATTTTAAATTTAGTGATTTGGGAACTGTTGTATTGTGCAGTAGTTTTGGTGATAAAGTTGATTACTTTGTAAAATATTATTCATATAATCCTGGTTATACAGTTAAAAGTGGTGCTAGTTTCCGATTTGTTCTCATCCCATTTCTCACACACTATTAGCACATATATTTTTTGGGTTTTAGCACTTCAAACTTCTTTGGATTAGGTTATTGCTTGGCAGAATCAGTTTGTTCTAAGTTGTAGTACTGAAGATGAAGAAACAAGATTCCTCACCTGTTAATGGGATTTTTGTATCTCAGTACAAAAGTCTGGAAAATCTCACCAGTAGTGGGATTGTCATTGGCTTTAGGTAGAACTTTTCAGGAATGTTTATGTACACTAATTAATAAATCCTGCCTTTTGAATTGTGTGGGACAATGGTTTCTTCATAACACAAACAAATAATTAATGGTGTTAATATACTTAGTAGAATGCTTAAGTATTTAGAGGTTGTCTTGTGTGTACATTGACATATTGCATGTTACAGCCAGTGGTTTTGCCTTGCTGTGGTAGATGATTGCTTTTACAAATGTTGCACAAAATTTCTACTGGATTAGTTTGTTCTTCCAGGCAGGAAAGGAAAAAATTAAAATCATTAAGTGGCATCAGTAGCACCAGTCTTGGAAGTATTTGTTAGTCTTTTATCTGCTGGTAGAGAGAATAATTAGAAGACTCAAGACTTCATTTCAGCAAAGGTTATAAAAAAATTCTATCTTGTTGACCTGTCTCTGAGTGGGCACGAATAAGTGCTCAGAACCTGATGGAGCTGGCATTTAGAAAATCCAGAAGATAAATTTTAACACCTACTAAGGCATGAAACAATTAAAATACCAACTTTAGAATAGTTTCAAAGACCGTAATAGTTAAAATAATTTAACAAACAGTCCAGTAAGTACACTTGGAAACATATTCTTAGTCCCGTGTTTTTTAAGGTTCTGTAAAGCATTTTCCTATACAGTTTAGGAATGTCATTATTTTTGCTCAGCAAGTCAGGTTGCTAGTTTTCTATTTGAGTAGTATATTAAAATATATGCATGCTAAAAGCAAGAGTGGAATACACGGGTCAAGTTAGCAAAAACAACGACATTATTTTTAAGCAAATATTAAAAGTTGTATAAAACAGTGATTCTTACCAAAAGCAGTGTATACCCATACTGTTTTTTTAGGAGCAAGAGCTCACAGTTGCAAGCTAAGTTTAAAAAGCTTAGTTTAAAAGCTAAGTTTAAAAATATTGCCCTGGTTCTGGCCAGAACAAGGTTAATTTCTGCAGCAGCCAGGAAGAAGCATGACTAGGACAGAGAGGTTATTCCATACCACCTCACGTCACTGCTGGGGGGAGGTGGAAGGGACTCTTCTGGGAAGAAGGAGTTCCTTTGGGTTGAGAAAGCATTGTGGAGGGAGCTGCCTGGTATTCTCTGTTATTGGGGATGTTTGTCTGTGTAAATAATTGTCTTGGTTTTGAAAGACAGGTGTCTATTGAGGAAGGCAGAAGCCCCCTTTGGACTGAAAATATAACTCCCTCCCCTCCGAATTATTATAATTTTGAAATTAAGGGGCTTTCAGGCCAAGATATGAGGAATAGGAATAACAGTTCTTTACTGTTATGTGTATATATATATATAGCAAGGTAAACAAAACAACAATAACTATGTCAGTAACAACAAACAGGACCAGAACCCAGTGACACCTTCCTGGCTGTCAGACCCTGTCCCCTTTGGTGCAGTGATGCTCATGGCCGGCAGGGGCGCTGGCGGCTCCCGCTGNGCAGAGGTGCGGCGCTGGCAGCACTGCAGTGTAGCGAAGGCTCAAAGCAGCAATAAAGAAACAGTGGAGGCAGGGCAGCTGCCTCCCGGCGGCGCGGTGAAAGACGAGCTCGGGGTCCTGGGCCCCCTGAGGCACCCGAGCAGATGGTGAAAGGGTCCCTCTCCTTCTTTTTAGTGAGGTAGGGTGTTAAGGATAGGGTCCCAGCTCAGCAGTGGCTCCAGCCAGCAGAAATCCCCACTCACGGCAGAAAAACAGAAGGTAGCAGAAGGCAGAATCCTGCAGTAATGGCGACCTCCTCCCGCAAACCGACTGCGGCCTCTGTCTCCTCTGAATGCCGAGAGCCCGGAAAAAACTAGCCTGTACCCAGGTAAAAGAGGGGAGTTAGTCCCCTCCCCGCTGTGGCCAGACCTTTTGTCTCTCTTAAGCACCCAGCAATTATCCCTTAGTATGGGGAAAAAATTCCTCAAGAGGAAAAGAACAAAAGAAAAGAGCTCCCAAACCCCAACAATAATTTATTTTCTTATACCTTGTGTTATTAATATTGTTGCTGTTAATGTTTGTTTTCTTATATTGTTGCTGTTTCCAGTAAATTGTTCTTACCTCAAGCTGTGGTCTTTACCTCTTGTGCCTTCAATTCTCAATGCCTCTTTACCTTCTGTGCCTTCAGTTCTCAATTCCATCCTGCCACAGCGGGGAGGGGAAAGAGGGAGCGAGAGAGAGCAACATGTGGTTTTGGAGAATCTTGGTATGAGTACTGATTATGGGAGCACCATTCTTAAGCCATGACAACCATATTCAGTGCCTGGTGTGGGTCATGAAGGGTTGAGATAACAACAGATCTGCCCAGAGCAGGTTGGAAACAAGTTTGATCTAAGCATTTGCTGTATTAAGTCTGGTGCCACTGGTCACAGTGTTGCTTGGTCTGTTCATGTGGGTGTGGCACCTAACCCTGTATATCTTTCCATGTAAGCACTACGTGCCCACCATGGTGCTCTTTTTCAAAGCAGGAAGAGGGATCAGGATTGCTTTGCTGTGCTGTGGAATATCAGTCTCTGACATGATGACAGCAAGGGCAATGAGGGTATTTTGGGATGTGTGTGCAGTGCTGCTCTCCTACCCTTACCTTGAGAGTCCATTAATAATTCTTAAAAACAGACTGTGGGAATTGGCTTTCACAGTTGATGATTGGCTGATGAGGAGAGTTGTGGTTAGTGTATAATGTTAATGGTTGTTGTTTACTTGTTACAAATTTGTTAAATTAATACTATCGTTCACCCTACAGTTAAAGTTAATAGTAGTTAAAGTTTATGTTAATAACCTATTTTAGGGACACAGGAGCTTGGAACTTTGTAGAGCATTGGTGATGTAATTGAAGGAGAGGTTTGGCTAAGACGTTAGCATAAAGGGATATAAGCAAGAAGATCATTGGGTGAAAACTGGACCTATGACAAGACCTGAGCCAACAGGAAGCAAGTGATGAGCCAATTGAAAGGACTGATTCAATTTCCAGCCTATCATCTCGGTCCCAAGGGGGAGGGCATAGGGGAGGTGATGGGCAGGGTCTGTGGGGGGTATAAAGGGTAATATCACTGCCCTAGAGTCTGTCTGGCTTCAGGCTATCTAAGCTACACCCAGCGCTGCACTTCGCTTTGTGTAAAGGCGGTTAGCCAATCCAAGCCTCTTATCGTTGTGTTTTGTTCTGTCTATAAGACAATAAATTCTTAAAAAATTCAAACTGTGAGAGGACCTTTCTCTCAATAATCTTATCCAGTCTGTGGAGGGAACAGGGAAGGATGATTTTCCCCAGCCTTTTACTCCCTTTTCCTCCTTCAGGCCTGTTACAACAGCTTTTGAGACTTGAACTCCCTTTGGATGTTAAGGAAGACATATTCTTGTTGCTAAGTCTTCCAGGTCTCCTCAGTGGGGTCCACACCATGTTTAGAGTAATGAAAGATTTCTAGGGAGATTATTCAGAGATCTGCCCCAAGAATGGATAGACATGAGTGGCATGGAAAGTGGGAGAAAATGGGTCATCTTTTCAAGGATTGTTCTGCTCCATTGGTTTGGAAGTTCACCCCTGAACAACTACAGGACCCTCATAAAATGGCAGAAATATTTGACTGAAAAATGCTGCGGAATTCCAGAGAGGCATGAAGTTATGCAGCCTGATAGCCCTGGCTACTATTTATCAGACACTGCCTGATAATAGACAGCACTCTCAGGGAGGAGGAGGAAAGCAGAGCAACAGGCAGCATGGCCATTCAAACTGCAGCTGAACCACAGGAACAGCCTCTGCTGGTAGCAGTCGCACCTATACAGACAAAGAAATCCAAGACCAAATCAGTTTGCCTAGTGAGGGATGAAGAGGAAACAAGGCCCTCAGGACAGGAGGAAGAGGCAGGGCCAGAGGTAATTGCCTGATTCCTATCCCCAGGTGAACTGCAAGATATTCAAAAAGATTTCAGCTACCAGTCACATGAGCCCCTGGTGACCTGGCTGCTCCAATGCTGGGATATTGTAACCCAAAATATGAAACTAGATGGTAGCCAAGCAACTGGGATCCCTGTCCTGGGATGCAGGCATTGACAAGAGGATCAGGAAGAGGACAGAAACTCTCAGCCTCTGGAGGTGACTCCTGTCAAGTGAGGGAAATGTATCTCTTCAAGGATGATCTGTCAGTGCACTGAGACAAGTGGAACATCATGGAGAAGGGTATCCAGTATCTGAGAGAATTAACTGTGCTGGAGGTACTCTATAAGGATTCAAATAATGAGCAGTCTCGTGTAAATCCAGATGAAGTCCAGTGTAAACAAATCACATAGCAGATGTTCCTGTGGAGTGCACCATTGCATTATGCCAACTGATTGGCAGTGATGTCATGGAAAGAACAACAAAGTGTGGATGATTTGGTTACCAAACTCCGGCTGTATGAAGAATGTCTCTCTTTCCCTCTACAGGCCTCTGTCTCGTCTGTGGAAAGAGTGTACAAGGACTTCTAACAATTCAAAGAGGACTCCCAGCAATTTAGAAAAGAAGTGTCCCATGCCCCACCAGTATGGACCAGAGTCTCCGCTATTGGGAAGAAGCACCCCCTACTTGAGAGAGAGGGTACACACCAAGAGGTAACCTGTAGATTTACCTGCCTGATCACAGAAAGGAAGTGGGGTGGAAAACCCACCTCTGCCCTAGCGGCATGGGCATGAGTTGAGTGGAGGAACAATCGCTGCAGGAAATTCTTCAAGGATAAATGCTGCTCCAGTGTCCAGAGGGCAAGTCCTCAGGTCCTCAGACAGAATAAAAGGGCTGATGTTACTTCTGATCCTCTTGAAAGGATGTCCAGTTCATATCTACAAGAAGTGAGCAATGAGTACTATGACCAGAGCTAGAGAGGCCCTGCCTCCAGCCAGGTGGGAGAAAGGGAAATCACATCTATTGGACGGTGTGGATCAGATGGCCTGGCAAATCAGACCGACGGGAGTATAAGGCTTTAGTTGAAACCTGTGGAAACAATGTACCCTGATGCCATCAAGATACGTAGGGGCAGAATGCATCTCTATTTCTGGGGTGACAGGGGGATCCCAACAGCTGCCTGTACTGGAAGTTGAAGTGATCCTGACTGGGAGTGAATGGCAAAACACCCCCATTGTGACTGGCCCAGAGGCACCGTGCATTCTTGGTGTAGATTATCTGAAGAGAGGGTATTTCAAGGACCTAGAAGGGCATTGCTGGGCTTTTGGGATAGCTGCTGTGCAGACAGAGGAAATCAGACAGCTGAACACCTTGCGTGGTCTCTCAGAGGGCCCTTCTGCTGGGAGATTGTGGAGGGTTGAAGAACAACAGGCACCAGTCGCTACCACGGCAGTGTGCCATCGACAGCACTGCACCAACTGGGACTCTGTAACCCCCACCATGAGATTTTTTGTGAACTGGAGAGCCAGCAAGACTCCCTCATGCTTTAGAAGTCCTATATGGCCAGTGCCTAAGTCCAGTGGAGGGTGGAGACTGACAGTAGACTATCGTGGCCTGAACAAAGTCACACCATCACTGAGTGCTGCTGTGCTGGACATGCTGGAACTTCAGTACAGACAAGTTCAGGGAAGAAGAGTGGTGTCACCATTGACACAGCTAAGGTGTTTTTCTCCATTCCTCTGGCAGCAGAATGCGGGCCACAGTTTGCTTTCACCTGGAGGGGCATCCACTACACCTGGAACTGATTGCCCCAGGGGTGGAAACAGAACCCAACTGTTTGTTTTGAAAGTTTAGGAGTCTCTGTGATTCCTTTGCAATACTGGTGGCCTTTGTGGCATTCATGGAACATGTTTTATTTGATTCCTTTCAGAATTAAATCTCATTTCTGGAACTGACTAGATTTTCATAGCTGCGGTTAAATTAGAGCAAGTGTTAATGCTGAAAGAGCAGAAATACTAAAAATAATGTTCCTTTTCAGGCAAATTTACTCAGTAAATACATTTTGCTGTCTTTTGTTTCTTAATTTTATTGGTCACATTCAACACATTCGTCTGCTGAAAAGTTTTGGTGCAAATATCTGATGCATTCAGTGCTTTCAATATCTGAATTTTATTCATAATTTGGTGGTAATTAGCATTTGTGTGGTGTGGGGTTTTTTTGTGATTCTGTGTGTGATGTTTACGCTATGTTTAGAGATGTCCCTTTTTTACTGTTTATATTCTTAGTTTCAAAGATGTAAAATGCCTATACATCTTCACCAGAATAGTTGGAGAATGTATTTGTGCTTATCTGTTAGTTAAGGGACTTACTGGTCTGTTCCACACATGATACTTAATTTTGCAATGCTTATGTAAGTGCTGTCTCTTCATCAAAGTGAGGCACATTTTCTGTGTTACTGTAGTGTCGACATTTGCAGTCTTTGTTCTTATATAAGTTTCAAAATTAGTTAATTTCCCTGGTTTCTTCACCAGAAGCTATATCAAATTGCTTGGATTTTCTGGAGGATCTTTGTAGGTTCATATCCTGCAATGTGACATGCTACTTTTTTTAGCTGAAATACAGTATCTGTTGGATAGAGTAGGGTGAAATTTTCTCTCTCTTCTGTTTTTGTTGAGATGTTTTCATGCAGATCCTTGAGAATAAATTTAGGATCACTGATGCTGTCAAAAGTAATTTGCAGAGTCTGGGGTGATAAGGGATATAGATTTTTTGGTAATGGGATGTGGCCTCTTAAGAAGAATTGCCAGTAATAATTCCTTGTAGTGTAGATGTACATGTGACACTGACAAGCTTCCCTCCCATGCTGCATCCTGTAAAGAATGCTGATAGTGAGACTTGATCCAGTTTTCATACTGGATATCCTCTGGTTTGTTTCATTTTAAACCTGAGCAACTGGAACGTAGCAACAGGGAACAGGTCCTCTAGTCTTTATGCCAATTTTTGAATTTTGAATGTTATTTAATGGTTTCTGGAGAAAATGTCTGTAGTGCAGGCATCATATTAAAATTAACCTTCAAACTATTTTCTGTTGTTAAATTTGTACTTCAGCTTTTTCTAGGAAGCAGAATGAGATTGTAGCATAGAATAAACCTTCTCTTTTTGAAGTAGGTTATTTTTAATGGAATTTAAAAATCTTGCACAGTCATTTTTTCCAAATGCTTATAAGAGAAAATGCTGATTAACAGGGTTAGCTGAAGTTTCAGTAATGTAAGAGTTTGTCAAAGTGGACTCAAGCATATACTTCAGATTCTTGTGGATATAATTCCATTCCTCAGTGATATGTATGTATATAAAAAAATATATATAAAATATTATACTACCAGGAAGAGTGGACAACATATACATTATTTTTATGGAAAATAAGTTTAATGTATGAATTGTAGGTCATGACGGCTGTAGTGGCAAACATGATTGTCTTGTGCATTGCTTTTAGAAAAGCTTAAACTGATCTGAGGTATTAGGATTTGGGGGTTTTTTTTATTCAGTGAACCTTTATTGAGTTCTAATTTGCCTTTAGACTTGTTCAACTGCACTGAGGTGATTTTTGTGACCTCTCTGTCCCTCCTCTCTGTTTTATCGTAGTACTTGACTTTGCCATTTTTTTGCATGAATTTTAGTACCATTTCTGAGCTATTGGTAACTCCAAGTTGTGCTGTTGCCCTCATCTGTAACTCTGGTATGCTGTCATTTTATTACTTGCTGCTGAATAACATAGGCAAGATAGCGAATGATTTATCAAAGACTTGGACAGAAAAGAAATAATGGCTCTAGGTATTTGACTTTTCCATATAGTGATTTTTAGGACCATGACGTACCTATGGTATTTAGAGTAGATCTTGCTATCCTTGAGTGATTCCACTCATTGAAAGAAAATGGAAGATAATTCAGAGTGGTCAGTAACACCTCTTACGTGCTCTCATTTCTATCTTGTTTGTATAGCAGAGTAACTGCGTGCATCCACGTGGATGAGGATGTTCTGTGGCTAAATATAGTGTGTATTCAAAACAGAAGAATCCTCCCACCTTAAAATAAGCTTAATAACATAAGGAATTATGTAAGAGTTCACTAGGAAAAAATGTATATCACTAAGATAAACTTTTATTTTTAATCCTGTATCGTGTTTGAGCTATTAAATGTTTAACATGGATTAGACCACACTTGGTGGCTCAGATTCTGCTTGTTGAAGAGATGATTTAAAACTATGATTGCTTTTAAATTTTTCTTTTCTTGAGCAACTTTTGGATGAAAATACAGGGTAAAGCTAACAATTACAAAACTCACAGACCCATCTAGTTGTGCTTGTTGATTCCAAGACAGCTAGGCGCTCTATGTCTGAAGATAAACACATTTAATTGCTTTGCGCTGAGGGAGATGACTGCTTATCTGTAATTACGTGGAATTGGTACTGTTATCTGTATGGTCTTTCCTACTGTGTCATACTCATTTGTTTGATCTTGAGTTAGATAACAGGTTTGTTTGAAAAGAACTGTATGTATGTGTGTACAGTTCATAAAGCAAGTTAGTTTTGCTAATGGTAATTCCTTTGGTCTCTAATAAAGGATCATGGCATACAAGCATCACTATAAAAAATGTGTAAAACAATTTGTTTGCAGGCAATAAATAATAGACAAAGGGGAGTAAGGAAGTTTACTGTATTTATTCTTCTTGTAGTAAAAGCTGTCTTATTTTCAGTGTATTTGTAGGGATTTTTAAAAAAGTTTTTTACAGTAGGATGTGAAGTATCATTGGGCCCGTTTGTTGTGTTTTCAAGCAATGCTGTGGTAGAACTGGTTGATTAAATTACTGTCTATATCTAATCTGTTTAACTAAGTTAGATGTAGTTGCTCTATGCTTGTTTCAGCCGCTAAGAGCTGAGCAGAGGTGAGCCAACAGAGGTGAGCCAAACCAGCTCCTCCTTGTGTAACATGTTGCCACAGGCAGTACTTTGTTGGTAAACAAAGCATTATCAGAAAGTGAAGTTTGGTATGTTGCCTCTTTCCAGCTTTTGGCGTATGATAGTATCTATACTGTCATGTTGAAATGCAACCAATTAGTTCAACAACTTCAGTGTAAAATGTGATTCATTATGTTCTTAATCCACTTGTTTATTCTTTTTGTAATTAGCAGCTGAACATCTTATTTTTTAAAAAAATAAAACCTCCACTCCAAAAATTTGCATAATTCAGTCATGCCATTGTATTCTGTGAATTCCACCATGGCATTCTATATTAAAGTACACAGGTGATATAACTGAGAATGGTTTTGCCTTAAAATGGAAGTAAAGAGATCCTTGTTCAGACTGCAGATTGTGCATGCATATTCTTTTTCACTGACTTATGTCAACACTTTAAAGATATTTTATTACTATAATTGCATGCTGCTAAGACTTCTTATACTACTATTGAACCACCTGTACATTTTCCACAAGAGGCTGGGAATTCCTGTTGTTCGATTTTGTGCTCTGAAGGGCCAAGTAGGTGCCTTCTCTAATCAATAGATTATATGAAAACTGTATAGTTCTACAAGGTTTTTATGCTCATTATTTTTGTCAGTGGTGAATGACAATTTTTCTCAGGGTCTGTATTGTGTTTTGATTGCTGTATTAATGTAATAAAGAGTATAAAAGTAAATTACAAGTCATGCTGTTCTCACTAGGAGTTTGAACTCATATTTGTGGTAGGAAATTAATCTGGTTTTAATTGCCTGTGAGTCTGAAGTATGTTCCTTTTTGTAAAGCTGATCTCACATAAATATAAATCAGTAACTGCCTGTTCTTTAATTATGTATTAGTGTATTGTATCTGCATACTAGATGAGAATATGAGCATCTCCAGTTACAGTGTATTGGAGGTCATTAAATCTTCTCTGTCTCAATGAAGTTTAGTAGCACCGCATTTCTAAATACTGTAAAATGAACTATGTTGCTACTTGTTTTAGAGTGTGACTGTGTTTAGCTACAGTTAGAGAGTTACTTTACGAGTAGTCATAGGGTTTTTTACAATGTGGCAAACAATTGCTGTAAAATATGCTATAAAATTGCAAAAATAATTTTAAAAATCATTGTCAATTATTTTGAGGTATTTTAATGTAAAATAAAAAAATCAAGTATTTGGAAATATTTTTTGATATTTCATAAATATATGGCTGCATTGTACCATGGTCCAAAAACGTTGTATTAATTTTTTGAAAAGAGGGCTAATGTAACCTGCATTCTTGATAACAGCGTCTCTTCTTCCCTTGCCATTTTATACTTGGTCTTGCTAAGGACAAACATTGTGGTCCTTTCTCAATTCATACTATGACAAAGACTTCAATTACATGGTAACTTTCTTATGAAATGGGACTTCTGTTGCATACTTCAAAGAAAACATGGTACTTCATGTTGTTTGGGGGCTAACATTTTCAAAAAGATGACAAATGCCATGTTACTTTGGGTTTCTGCATGTATAATTAAAACTTTCACCTTTAGATAGTGAGACTCAGAAGCCTGTTTTTAGTATGTTCACATAGGAGTTATGAAGAATGAAATTAAGTAGAGAGAGAAGGAGAGAAGAGAATTTGTTGAGTTGGTTACTGAGTTGGAAAAACAGTTAATAAGCTTATTGCATGAATGATGTTAAAACCAAATTGGAGATTATTTCCAGATGACTGCCTTTTGACTTTCTCTGGTAGAAGAATAATATATTTGAAATCTATTTGAAAATCTGTTGTGGTTTTTTGATTTTTTTTTTTAATAGCCATTACTTAATCAGTAGGGAATGTTAAGTGAAATAATATCACTAAGAGAAAACTGTTTAAAATGTTTGGATGAGTAGATTTTTTGATATTGAGGGTAAGTGACTCTTAACAGCAACTTTCATTCATAGTGTAATTGAATTGGTAACTTTGTACAGTTTATGATCTTGGATTTACACTTCAGCCAAAGATGAACAATAAAAATACATAATTTTTCAAGGAGATTTTATTTTTCTGGAGAGGGCTGTGGGTTTTGGTTGGGTTTTTTTGTTTGTGATTTTTTTTGGTTTTTTTAATTGGTTGGGGTTTTATTTCATTACTCTGGTATGCTCAAAATAAATTGAGCATATATTTGCATTGTTATTTTCCTACAAAAGTACAATTAGAAGAAAGGACTGCTATCAATAAGTATTATTTATAATGTTACGAAGATGATTCTTAGCTATCGACAGGAGAATATTTGTGAGATTTCTACGCACTGTAGGGTTTTAAGCATGTTAGTCCGATCAGAGTTGTAAGCTGAGTCCAGCCATGAACTTCAGTTGACAGAAAAAAGACTCCATATGTCTTTCAGACGAAAAATGATCCTACTTCCATTAGTCTCTTTTAAATAGATTGTTTGTTACCATAATAAGATGTTCCAAAGTCAACGCCGACCTTTTGGATTGTTCTGTGTAACTGAGCTGGTGTAAGTGACTTTACCTGTATGTGACTTTGCACTGGCACTGCAATTAATAGGTTTGGGGTTTTTTTTTGGTTTGTAAGTGTTCATTTACGTAAGTTTTTAAAGAAGTGCATTTTATTTTTGTTCTTATATAAATATGTTCACAGCAATCTAAGGGGAATGGTTCAAAGTTCCTTTTGTACTGCATTCTTTTATTTGCTGCACCAATGACCATCATAGTTTGTTCAGAAATAATTGTAAGCAACTTAAAATACAAAATGATCCCTGAAATAGATTCTGTGTAAGGAGATTTGGAATTATTTCCTTTTTATCTCTGACAAAGTTATACCTTAAAAGTGCGTTTAAAATTATTACACAATTGAAATTTAGCTTCCTGTTGGTTATGATAATTTTCTGGACTGTGTTGTTCAGAACATGTGTTAAGAAAAGACAGTCCTAAATTTTTCTTTTCTTTTCTGGTATATTTGGTCATGATCTGCCCAAACTGCTCCAAGACATGTGGCTTCAAAAGTGATGAGCTGCAGAACAAAGATCTTCTGCATATATCTCACGTAATATCTTTTAGACTCGTATGTTTGCTGTACTTTGCCAAAACTGATAGTAAAATTTCTTTGAAAAAGCTCACAGTCCATTTAGGAAAGAAGATGAAATGATGAAATGGTGATTGTCTGCTTTAGTGGGAAATTATTGACAGAATGATATGTAGTGCATATATAGTGCTGTAAGAAATGCAGAAGTTGAATACATGGTAAGTGTTTAGGAGAATTTTTTTTCTTTAATGTAAAAAACTTGCCTTTTCAATTACTGTTTTCAGTGTATGTAAACAATACTTTTAACATGTTTGTCATATCGGAGAGCTCCAGGGGATAATCTATACTGGCATAATTTGATTCAAAATCAACAGTTTGTGGAAATCTTGATTGTAGGCTTGAGTTGTGCATGCCTTGGAGGTGACCTGGAGAATGAGGGTAGGAGAAATGTACTGTTTATTTTGTTGGTGAACAATTTCAGCAGCAAATGAGGTTTAGATCAGATATTAGGGTGAAAATACATAAACCTGACATTTCTGCTTTCTTTTAAAATACTTTGCTACGAAACAGGTTTTCTTCCTTTCATTCAGTTTTTTATGAAAACATCTGCTTTAGAGCATAACATCATCTCAGAATAATTACATTTTCTGTTAATTAAGAAACATTTTCTGTAGTGCGTATGTGATGCTGGTAGTGTGAGCATGAGTTAATCACATTGGTCCCAGAAATAGCTTAACTGACTTACATGTGTGTGGAAAATCACACTGTGAAAGGCCAGTGTCCACAAAGGAGACAGGGGAGTCCTGCAAGAATCAAATTTATTCGAATAAAGAGTCCACTAGGTCATAACCCTGTGGGATCTCTCTCGAGGTTTTGGAGGATGTAGCCTCCTTTTATCTTTAACTCCCAGCTGCATGTTACCCTCCTCCTTTCCTCACTGGCCGAGGGACTAGGAAGGTGAAGCCTTCCCGAACCGCCTACCATATATTCCTTCTTGAACATGTATCCTCACCACATCATACATTGTATGACCATTAAAATGAGTTTTCAGCCCACCCTGGGCAGAGAAGTTAATATTCATAAGTCTATGAAGCCTGCACACTTTTCCCCTAAAGTTCAGAAATTCACTGTGCTGGGCTCTGCAACAAACTTGCTCAGCTTGATGTTCATAAAGACCCCCCCACATGCACTTCCCGGGCCCGACTGGTCCTTTCAGACTGACTCATTTGTGAAGACATTAACACCCATTTCTCCTGTCATGTGGAACTGACAGCTTGCCATGTTAAGGCAGTGGGGCGGAATAAATTTTAGAGCTCCATGGTATTTGGTTGTCCAGTTTCTGCAGCCTGAATTAATTTTCATTGTACAGCATATGATGTATATATATATATATAGAGTTTAATGTTAGTGAAAAGCATTTCCTATCTCCTACCAGATTCCTATTTAGGATTTTGGGTATTTTAAGTCCAGCCTGTTGGCTGGAATAGGACTGGAAGTCTATTTGGTGGTTCCCTGTAGTATAAGTTCTGTTTCATGTTGTTTTTTAACAGAATCCCTGTATTTAGATGATTGGAAGAAAATAAGTTGAAGTTTGGGTGTATTTTTCCTTCCTCTTAGAAGGAAAAGATTATAGACTTCATTTGTCCTTCTGGTTAATTTTCTCTCTGTGTTTATTGAAACTATAGGTTCAGTGAGTTTGGTTTTAACAAAGGCCAGCACTGAACATTAATTTTTGATTTTGAGCTTTGCAGAAAGAAAATAAAATACTGAGGAGCTAAAGCGGACTTTAAAATATGTGCCCAAACAATAGTCTCTGTGCTTTGTTCAAGAAACACTGACAACAATAACTATTTTTAAAATGTCTCTATTCATACCTTTGCAGTGATTAGTTGTGAAAGATATGGTAATAAAAGGATAAAGCAGATCACCTATTTCTTGGAAAAAGAAAAAAACACTGCTAGAAAAAGATTCCTATAGAATTTGTTGTCACTGCTCCCCACTTCAATTCAGCTTGTTCTACTTAGTGTATATTAAATAGTTGACTGTCTTAAAATAGTAAGCTGTAGAAAATTCAAGGTGTTTGAACAAGAGGTCAGATATATTTTATTGCACTTAGAGTTAATATTTGAAAAATAAAGCAGAATGGAAGCCAAGTTGTGTTGTGACAATGAACAATTTCTGTTGTGAATAACAAGGAAATTCAGGCAAGTTTAGAGAGCATGACTCATCGTAGAAACACCAGAAGAATGAAGTAGCAAAAAGCATCTTTCAATGTTTTGATTATTTTTTATATATTACTTTTCTGTTCTCAGGATTTTTTTTCCACAAAGAGATGGAATAGATACAAATAAAATAAAAGTAAATACTTTGATACGGACCAGCAGTGCCTGGCAATGCAGTAATAAATATTTATTGTTAGCCTTAACAAATATCCTAGTAGTTTGACCTTCTTTGCATTTACAAGCAAACACTAGCTCTCATTTCAAGTATGAAAAATGTATTGTGAAAAATGTTGGCTTGTCATCCCACTGAGAAAGATCAGTAAAAGCAGAGAGAAGCACTGTGACCTAGCTTTGATTGGCTTGGAATACACTAGTTGATGGTGGCTTTAATATTATAGAAATATTACAGAACCTATTTCTCTCATCATGTAACCATTGCTCTCATCATGTAACCATTCCTTTTTGTGAGTGTACTTTTGGTAGACTATTCAGTATAATAATACTCCAAAAAAAATACTGTTACTTTGACATTTGCATGAATGTCAATTGCATGAAAGAGTCTCCATTTTATTTTTCTTTCTTTGGGCACTAGTTTCCAGGTGTTTCCTTTTCTTCTAGCGAGCTAAAAAGTTAGGCAGCATAGGTTGAATGCTGGGTAGCTGTTCTTCACTTTTTCTTTGTAGTATGTTTTAAATAAATCGGTATTCTGGTTTTGGTTTTTTTTCCAAGCCTGTAAAAAGTGGAAAGAGTGCCATTTTCAAAACAAATATGTTATGCAAGTTTCTTGAAAATACTCTAATTTCATAATTCATAAAACTGAAAATATACTAATTTCATAATTTTCATTCTTTGTAACTCTAGTTTTGTCTTCTGGAAGATGAAACATGAATGGTGAGGTACCGGGGCTGCTGGCTGTTGCAACAGGGTTTGTGCATATATTTCCTTTATCCCACAGGAAAGTTCTGTGATTCTAGTTTATCATTGGTGAAGCCCAGTTTTAAGTGGAAAGTCCTTCATCAGGCATGTATCACTGCTAAAATGTTATAGTCATATATAGTATTGATACGGTACTGGCAAAGTGTGTAGTTTTTGCAAGTTAATTTTCTGCTCGTATTTTAAACTTGGCATTCATATTGTTTTCTATTCTTTGCTCATGTTTTAAACTTATCATTCATATTGTTTCCTATTCTGAAAACAGCATTACTTGTTTTTTTGCACCTCAGGAAGTATGTCTTTCCCATTAGGTAAAAAAGGTAACTGATTAGGTAGGATTCTTTTTCCTTTTTTTGGCTATTAAGTAAACTTTGAGTAACGTTTTTCTCTGAAAACTACATCTGGACAGATTTTGATACATAATACTGCAAATGGCAAAATTTAATGAGTTTTACATTATATAGAGGTCATGCACTATAATTTATGTAATGTCAGTTTGTCTTTCCATGACATGATAGCTATCTTTGTTACCTTCTAAGTCTGATGATTCTTATGAACATTTAATTTGGGAGGAGTACTGCAAAATCTTTTCCTCACTATGCTTGAATGGTTGCCATTCAATGAGACATTTCTTTAGACAAAAAGGGGACAAATGCCAGGAACAGGATATAAGAGTATCAGAGGGGAATAGTTGTGCAGTTGTTTCCTCTGTGATTGTGTGTTAAATCATTGAAGGAAGAGCAAAACAGGACTGGAGGAAGGAATGGCACTTTCCCAGGAAGGTTGTTTTGAGGTTGATTTTTATTTATTTTATTTTTAATCAGAGAACTTGAGGGTAAGATGGTTTAGGTGATTACACTTGCTGAAAGCAGGCAAGAGGGTCATTGTCAATATAGATTTTTAATTTTTTTTTCTTTAATAGAAAAAGTGGATAAACAGGACTGGGGACTGAATAAATAATTGTGCAGTGCAGTGCAAAGTCACTTTTTGGAGAGTAACAGGCTTTCTGTTTTTGGAAGAAATTAATCTTACCTCTTGGAAAGAGCTCTGGCAAATGCCTTACGTATGCTAGTTTATCATAATGTATTAATGATCTTTTGGTATTGTGTAAACGTGAACACGGTGAGACAATTTGTCTAGACAAAAAGGTAAATGGCAGGAGTGTGTCACATGGTCAGCAATGGAAAAGAGAGGGACTGTCACGGTGGGTGTCGGTGGTAAAGTGCCGCAACCTTCCCAAAAGTGTCTCTGCAAGAAGCCACTTCGGCGAGGCCACTGCACACACACAGTTATAAACGCACACAAGCTGATGATAAAAGAGTCCAGGAAGGGCCTCTGTAAGGGGTTCCACGGGGAAGGTTTATTCCAGCCACATGCAAAGGGGTCCAGGGACAAAGCCAAGGAAGAAACGAGGGTACAGGGTTTTTATATGGGGGTGGGGCGAGCACCAGCGCCAATGATGTGAGGGCACAGGGGCGGAGCATAGGCAGGGCCAGGGTACAAGAGCCAATGGGGAGATACCAAGGGCGGGACAAAGGAATGGGGGCCAATGGGGGAACAGGGAGCGGAGAACTTTCTAGCACAAGGAACATATAAGGTAAAAAGTGGTAGGGAGGCCAATGGGCCAATCAGGGGAACAGAACTGGGGTACATTTGCACAATTAACATAATCAACACAAGGCCTCGTGGGAGAGTCACCCTAACCGCAGGGAATCCTAAGGCTTATCCCTCCAGGGGGCTGTTGTGGTTCCTTCCTTGACAGGCCCACCAGTGTCCACAAGGGACTGCTCATGAAGTACTGATACCCAGGATAGAAGATTGTTTGGCATAAGACTTCACATCCTGTATTCTAACTCAGTATGTCTTAGATATTTTGTACGATTTGTCAAAGTCTCTTTGAGATGTTGTCCAATATGTTGAAGTCCTCTTTCAGACAATGTCAGGGCTGTGAGAGGAAGAAAAAACATTTTTTGAAAGATCATCTGGTGGAGTGCTTGAAATATTTAAGGTTAGTAGGGGAAAATAAAGTTGTACATCTAAAAGATCAAATTACTTTAAAAAGGGTATAAGGTTCTTGCTTTTAAAAAAGAGAGTGGAAAATACTGAAATAGTAAGTTTTTTAAAATAAGTATTATGTACTTTCAATTTATATATGTCATGTTTTAGTTTCAATTTTGTGTAAGTTCTGCAATCTTATTACACAGCAAAGGAAAAATATTCACAAAGGCTATTAAGTATTGTAGAGTAAACTTTATTACATGTGGAACATAATCATTAGAGGAATTACAGATCAGTCGTAGTAAAATGAAATGCTTAAAAGGTATTTATTATTAGAGCTTTTCAGTAAAAAGTCTTGTATAGTAAAATGGTGAACTCAAACTTTTTGTATGTCTATAACTATACTAGAGCTAGTTGTAAAATGAAAGCTGTGAAATTTTTGTTTATTGCTATCTGTATGTCATGAAAGAGCCAAATGGTTTCTAAAACGTACAGTCACAAACTGATTATAAAATTCCCAAGGGGACTCTGATGGCACTATCATAACTTAGCAATGGAATGGTGAGTCACTGCAGGAGAAATTCATGTAATAATCTTTTCCAGTATTTATAGGACCAGGAGGATAAAATGTCATTTAATTTTATTTGATTAAAAACTAGTAGGCAAGAGAGAAAGACGAAGAAAAAATGAAGCATCTTTTATTTCAGGCCTGAAAAATGGATGGAATATATAAGAAGCATATTATGAAGCAGGATATTATAGTGATTAATTTCAAATCTGATCAATGCTCCAAAATGGTCATGTTAATATCATAACCATTCTATTTGATAACTTAAGGTGATAGGTGTTTTTTTTTTAGATTCTAGATGCAAAGGGTGGCTTTTGAGTGGAACAGCTAGATTATGAGAAATTGAATGTGGATTGAATCTGAGTTGTATCCTCTTGTATCTAGTGCTATCAGGTTAAGGATCATGTTTACTGTTGCTTAAAGGTATGGTTGGTTTTTGTTGGTTCTTTCAGAAAGGGCAGTGGAATTCAGTGAGCATGTGTTCATTCACAGTTAGGTGCTTGCATGGATTCTTAACTAAAGCTTTTCAGTGCTGTCACACTATTGAGAGTTTGTCACTGTCATGGTACAATGACCCCTATCCTTTCTCTTCTCTACTTTGGATTGCTAGTATTTATTTTTGGTTTATTTTCAAGATCTTCTGTATGGTTTATTAATATTCAGCATATATAAAGGGCTTGTCAAGCTTAAAGTTTATCAGATTTAAAATGAATGAAAGCAGAAGCAGATGTCTGTAAGGAAAGGTGAGACTGTTAAACAAAACATAAATATTCTTGAATGGGTTATAAGATCTTCAAAAATTCATCTGGAAAAAACCCCAGTATTACATATTGCTTAAAAAAGCAAAACTGTCTGGAGATTTGGCCAAAAACGTACCTAATTTATCTTTTCATATTCTGCTGTTCAAACGTGATGAAACAAAGGTCTTTCTCTGTAGTACAGAAGTGTTGGTGAAAGGAGGATCAAGTCTGTTCAATACTTTCTAGAGATGACCAAAGAAGAGTTAGATGTTTAGAAGACAAACAGACATGCAAGAAATAAACAAGTAGTTAAACATATTAGTGGGAAAAGACTATTTCCTGGAAATTCATGTTACTAGTGAGTTTAAGTGGAATAAAATTATTATTCCAAAGTATTTTATTTTGAAGATAGAAGTAGCTCTTCTGACACTTCCTATACCTTCTGTGACTCTTCCTGCCAACATTGTAGGTCAGTTTTAGGAAAGACAATATTGATGGTTTTGAAAATTTTCATCCTAGTTTTCTAGCTACGATAAAGAATAAGAGCATTTGTTTGTTTTTTAAACAAAACAAAACAACCAAACCTAACCATGAAGATGTGACTCATGCTGATTAAACTTTTTTTTTTTCCCAAGAGGAATTATGATGTAATTTAGATTGGTTTTGATGGTAATGTGTTGCTGCAGAATAAGTGCAATCCTAAATGACACTTGGGACTGTTGTGACTAAGTTTTTTGAGTGCATTTCTGAGTGGGTTAATCCTATGCAAAAAAAAAAAAAAAAGGGGGTTTTAATTTTCTGTTGTTCCTCCACATATTTCTAAAGTGATTTTTCTAAATGAATTTCCCTACCGAACTAGAATATAAAAGTTAGAGATCTCTTTATTGCTTATGTACATTACTTCTGGTAAGGATTAAATGGAAATAACTTGAGTGGAAATCAAAGCATATCAGATATACCTTGGAAATTTTAAAAGTAATTTAAGAAAATTTGTATATTTTCTAGAACTCATGTTCATTTTTGCAATTTTCTAAGCTAAATGCAGAGTTAACCATTACATTTTTATATTAATAATTTTCATTGAAGAGAGATAATAAAAAAGTAGCTAATTAGTTTAATATCCCTCTCAACAGCCAGTATTGGATTTTTATGGGCGCAGTAGAAGTAACAGTACGGTGCAAAGAAAGCCCAAGCTGTTTGGGACCTTTGTCATAAGAGAGCTTCTCTGAATCTTAGTGGTGTGTGAGAACTTACAGAGAAATGCTTGGAATTTTTAGCATATGCAGGTATATTCAAAATATAGCTAAATTCTTATGTTAAGTTGTGTTAAAGAAACAACCACATTTTTTAACTGTTTCAGTTTTGTGTTTATAAATTGGTTTCAGTGAGTATACTTTTGTTTTTGTTATGGCAGAAGATAAATCAGAATGCTTAAATAGATTGTGGGAGCATTTATATAGTATGGATGGTATGTCCTCTGTAACATGGTTTTGTCTTACAGATACTGCTTACAAAAAATTCTGGGTCAGTGCTTTATTTCTTCATATGAGTGATGCAATTTAATATTGGGTGATCACCCAGCTAAATTTTGTTTCCTTTGTTAACTTTGTAAAATACTGTAGGAAACTTCTGCTTCTAAAGCATAAACTTAGGCAACATGATAGTATAGCACTAAGAAGCTGTGTTAAATAATGCAGCCTAAAGATCTTAAAAGATCGTAATTTGCCCTTACTTTTAGCCACGGCAGAGTTATATTATTAGTCTCATAAGTATTATTATTATTATTATTATTATTATTATTATTATTATTATTATTATTATTATTATGGGATTTCCATATATAAGTCTTTATGTTTTCTAAAAAATGTTTCTGGAAAAATGTTTGGGTCTTTATTGCCTTTGAATTTCTGCTCTTACCCAAAGGAATTTGTGGTTGAATCTTAGTTCTTTCAAGAGTTAAATTGGAAAACTTCACTTAAAATGGTTTTACTGTTGGGGTGTATAATTTGTGAGAATAAGTTTAGGCCACGTTAATTTCTATTTAATATGACTGTAGCTGATAAGTAGTCTTCAAAACCTGTTTCACCTAAAAAATAATTTGAGAAGTGGGAAAAAACCCCCATGCAGATATTAATATTGAAGTATATGGAGAATTTGTTTTTCTAGTTAAGCTTGAATTTCTCCCAGTCAACAGAGGTCAGTTCAATCAACTGAGAGAAGAATCTTACAGGAATACCAAGGTGGAGAGAGTAAGTCACATTTCTACTTTGGTTTATTTGTGGGTGTTTGAAGGCAATAAAATCCTTTTCTTTCTGTGCTCCAGTATGCTTTCCCTAGACTACAGAATTATAGATACTTAATAATTTGAAAAGAAAATATTTCCTAAGTGGAATTGCAGTCATGCAACCACTGCATTGCTAAGTGATCACCCAGTTATTTCTGTCAACAAAAATAGTTCCTGACTTTTAATGAGTCAAGTACCAGTGTTGTTAGACCAAAGGAAGAAGGGGCATACGGCAGCTTCTAGAAACACTACTGCTCTTTTATAGGTGAAAGAAGACTTAAGACAACATTAAGTTCTACTAATTTTCTCCCCTTAGACTTACATAGCCTGACTTGTCTTGGATCAAGGTGGCTGACTGTGTCTCAAGTCACTGTTTCTTTGGACGGTCTCAGGAGCAAAGCCTCCTGGTCAGCCTGTTGGTCATATGCACACTGACTATAGAAACCTCTCTAGCATGAATCCACATAAACTGCAGAGCTGTCAGGAGAGCAGTGTTCACCTTTCCAGAGTCTTATCTCAGCTGCCTTTCTTCTTCTTCCTTGCTTTATCGAGCTGGGACCAGTTGGAACCTGCTCCTTAGTCTCCTGTCTTTGCAGGCAAGCTGTTTGCTCCAGACATTCTCCATGATGTGGCTGGGAGTTAGCAACCTTTTCCAGTCACTTTATCTCAATATAAAGTTTGATGTCACAATCACCCTTCCCAAGTATGAGAAAGAAGGCTTATTTTTTGTTTTGGTATTGTTCGGTTTGGTGTTTTTATTTGTTTGTTTGTGGGTGTTTGTTTTTTGTTTGGGTTTTTTTGTTGTTTTTTTTGGAGAAAGATTATTCTGACATAATTGCAATTCTGCACAAAATACAAAAATATTTCCAAAAAGGCAATGGTATATTTTCCTCTAGATTATCAAAATAAGTTTTAAATCAACCATCAGTTTATCACTGCTCTAAGGTAAAAGGTGTTTGTGCTTTCACTGAACAGCGCTTCCTCGATATGACGTTTGGAGCCGGAGGCCACACAACAGCTCTTTTAGAGAAAGCCAGCAACATCACCGTGTATGCACTAGACAGGGATCCCACAGCTTACAAAATAGCTCAGCAGCTTTCAGAATCCTACCCGTAAGTTGTCTTCTCCTATCTTATGTATGGTTGAGATAAGGTTGATACTTCTGTATTTTATATATAATGTAATATATTTTTATAGTTTTTAATAGCTTATTGTAGAATTGCATTCTATGCTGTATGTACCCTGTTAAGTAGGAGATCCAATTCAATTTGTTTATGAGTATTTGCATGTAGCTTCTTCTTAGGTTTTTGGAGTTAAATGTGTATTTTGTAGATTTAATTTTAAGCATGCATCAAGTAGCTAATTTTATATTTAAAGATAGATTTAAAAAAGATTCATGTATTCTGCTTGCCTTGAGATGATGATGATTGCAAAGTAGTACAAAAACATATCTTTGTGGTAAATATTTCACGAAAATGATGGAATAATATGTTTTAAAATAATTAGGTCATTTAAATATGGATTATGAATATTTTAATTTAAAAAAACCCCAAATAATTGTAATTCAGTATTAGGTTTGCTAAGTACTTTGCCACTGGCTTCAGAAACTACTGAACAATTTATTAAGCTACAATTTCTGTGTATAGCTTATGCTTCAATTTTCCTTTTAAATAAGAGTGCTGAATTTGCTAAATTAACAATTACTAAATGCAAATTTTTACATCTTTTTTAGTTATGCATAGTTCTTGTTCCTTTATTTAATTCAAGACAGAACCAGTCAGAACATCAGTGCATTCACACAAAAGTGTGCAATATATAGAGTTGAATATGATCTTTTCAGAAAGTCAGATTTTCAAATCTGACCAAGAAGTAAAAATATGTAGATACAAAATGAAATAATATGAAGTAATCAAGACTTAAGAAAATTATGTAACGTAGTAAGGAGAGAATACTCACTGTCAGATTGAAAACATTATTTATTTCAAAAGATTATTAAATTATTTATTTAACATGAAGAAAAGCAAATATTTCCAGTAAGAAGAAATCTGGAAGAGGCGGATAAACACCTGGTTGTTCAGTCATGTTTTCCCACATAAAAAGAAGTTCTAGGGCAGCAATAATATTTAAGCAATGCAGAAGGCGTTCCTCAATTTTTCTAAGATAAAAGGCTAAACTGTACATTCCTTTCTTCACGTGTGTTTGCCAGAGGCCCAGTGGGAGAAATGCAAGCATGTGTCAAGACAGCATAGCTCAGTTTCTAGTCATCCTATTCCGTAAGACCACTTACATGTATTTCTCTAAATTTTCAGCTCTTTTGGGGCTGAAGTGTCATGCAATGTATACTTACAAATTTGTGGAATTCCTCTCCACTGTTATTTCTCCAGAGAATGCTCTTTTTGACAGAATGCTGTGGAGAATATTGTCAAGGAAAGTCCATTTTCTTTTAAGCCTGCAAACATGTTCTGCCAAATGTTGTGGGAGTTGTAGTCTGCTGTTCTTTGTGTCATAGAAAAACAACAGTCTTTTAGAAACAGTCACGCAACGTAGGACAACAATGAACAGTCCTCTGACTCAATATAAGTTTATCTGTAAAGTATCCAATGCAAAGCTGGATGTGAAAAGTTTATTTTCTAGATAGACAAAGAGATTTTACAAGTGTTGGATGCTCTTCTGCCAATGATTGACATTGGTAATTTTCTGCTTGCTTAGGTTTGTGAAAAGATGAACTTTGTATAACAGTTGATGTAACTTATTGTGGTTTAATAGACAAAGGAGGTCTTCTAGTTCTTAATTTTGATGGTGGTGTCTACCTTTACAGATGCAAGTTATCCATAGAATGAAGTAGATTCTTAAATAACGTAGTATTGTTTGTGAAAAGTCTTAATCATTGAAAGATGACTGCATGTCACCTGGATGTGTATTGTAGGATACAGAGCTGTATTCTTATTTGCTCTGGTGCTTTCCCTCATTTTCTGTCTTTCCTATTAGAAAGAACAAGTGGGTCTTAAAGATATATTTACCTTTTTCAGAAGGTAAATATATCTTTTCTCATAACAATTTGTGTTGAAAATTATGGCAAAAGAATGTTCTATATATGCTAATTATTAATCTGCTTTCCCTGGGAAGTCAGTTGCATAAACCATTGTCAAATTAAAAGGAGAAAGGAAGCATAAGGATGTAATTTATAAACAAGTAAAGCTATTGTTTGCTTACAAATCAGTTGAGTAGAAGGGATTTACTTATGAGATATGGAGCTTTTATAAATGGATTTTTTTCAGTATTCATTAAAAGATAGTTGGTCTAACATTATGGGATTTTATTGTCTATTTTCTGCACTGTGTTAGAAATAAACCTTGTTCGGTTCAGATCTATTCAGATCTATGTGGGCATCAAAAGCTCAGGGGATTTATCCAGTTGACATCTGTATCTGGTCAGGTCTACTCTCAGATTAAATAGTTGCCTGGTTCACTAGGGACCCACCGAAATAGTTGTGCTGTCTTAAAAATGGCAATGGCAGCATGCAGTTGCAGTCTAAGAGAAATGTAGGGCTATCCCTTCTGTAAGACGCACAGCCTTAGATGTACCTCACTGAATAACTGCAACACAGAAGTATAAAAATCCTCCACTTTTTTCTGTTCTAGGCTTTTTTTCACTTCTTCTGTTTAACATTGATGTTTTGGGAGAGGTTATTTGGCTTACTGAAGTGGTTCATTTGCTTTGGAGGTGACAGCACAAAGCTGGGGTAGAGGCTGTTGTGTAACCATAACCAGTAAAATCTGATTCCCACTATTTGAAACTGTGAATGCAATGGGCAAACTGAAAGTCATACTTCAGCTGAATTTTCTGTTGCCCTTTGTTTCCTACTTAAACCAGAATACTGCATGTGTAAGTTGGGGATGTTAATATCAACTGCATGATGGATCTTGAGTCTACATACCTTCTTTTGACTGCAGCTAAATTCTTATAAAATACTCTCTATATATATGTATATAAACACTGGTCATTCAATGTCATTTCGCTCTAATCCACCCCAAGGGATCACGGAATCACAGAATTAACTAGGTTAGAAAAGACCTTTGAGATCACCAAGTCCAACCTGTGACCCCAAATCACCTTATTAACTAAACCAAGATGCTGAGTGCCACATTCAGTCTTTTTTTAAACACCTCCAGGGACAGTGACTCCACCACCTCCCTGGGCACCCCATTCCAGTGCCCAGTCACTCTTTCAGTGAAGAATTTTTTCCCTAATGTCCAGCCTAAACTTGCCTTGGTACAGCTTAAGACTTTGTCCTCTCATTCTGTCAGTGGTTGCCTGGGAGAAGAGACCAACCCCTACCTGGCTACAACCTCCTTTCATGTAGTCATAGAGATAAGGCCACCTCTGAGCCTCCTTTTCTCCAGGCTAAACAACTGCAGCTCCCTCAGCCACTTTTCACAGGGCTTGTTGTCCAGACCCTTCACCAGCCTTGTTGCCCTTTTCTAGATCTGTTTGAGCATCTCAATGTCCTTCCTAAGTTGGGGGGCCCAGAACTGGACACAGCACTCAAGGTACGGCCTAGGCAGTGCTGAGTAGAGGGGAGGAATGACTTCCCTGGTCCTGCTGGCCACACTATTCCTGATACAGGCCAGGATACCGTTGGCCTTTTTGGCCATGTGGGTACACTGCTGGCTCATGTTCAGTCTGCCATCAGTCAGTACCCCCAGGTCCCTTTCTGCCTGGCCGCTATCCAGCCACTCTGTCCCCAGCCTGTAGCACTGCAGGGGGTTGTTGTAGCCAAAGTGCAGGACTTGGTACTTGGACTTGTTAAACTTCATCTTACTGGACTCAGCCCATCTATCCAGCCTGTCCAGGTCTCTTTGCAGAGCCCTCCTACCCTCCAACAGATCAGCACTCATTCCCAGCTTGGTGTCATCTGCAAATTTACTGATGGTGGACTCAATCCCCTCATCCAGATCATCAATAAAGATGTTAAACGGGACTGGCCCCAGCACTGATCCCTGGGGGACACCGCTGGTGCCTGGCTGCCAGCTGGATGTTGCACCATTCACCACCACTCTCTGGGCCTGGCCATCCAGCCAGTTCTTAATTCAGTGAAGAGTGCACCTGCCCAAGCCATGGGCTGCCAGCTTTTCCAGGAGTATGCTGTGGGAGACAGTGTCAAAGGCTTTGCTGAAGTCCAGGTAGACAACATCCACAGCCTTCCCCACATCCACCAGGCGGGTCCTACTCAATGGCAAGTTGAAGACCTGTTGAAGATGGCAATCTCAAGACCTGAATATCCCCATGATCAAGAAATCAAGCAAAGGGGGCAGGAGAGCTGCATGGATGGGCAGGAAGTAGTAAAATCTCAAACGAAAGAGAGAAAGAGAGAAACAGGCCACGTAGGAGGACTATAGGAACATCGTTAGGGTATGCATAGATGAGACAAGGAAGGCCAAGGCCCACTTGGAATTGAATCTGGCTGGGGATATCAAGGACAACAAGAAGTTCTTTTACAAGTACATCAGCAGCAAAAGGAAAATTAAGGAAAATGTGAGGCCACTGCTGAATCAGATGGATGTAACAAGACACAGAAAAGGCAGAAGTACTGAATGTCTTTTGTGCCTTAGCTTTTACTGCTGAGAATGTCCCTCAGGAATCCCAAACCTCAGAGGTAAGAGAGGAAGGCTGGAGAAAGGAAAACTTCCTCTTGGTCTTAGAGGGTTGGGTTAGAGACCGGTTAGACGAACTTAATGCCCTTAAATCAATGGGCCCTGATGGGTTGCACCCATGGGTGCTGAGGGAGCTGGTAGATGTTGCTGCTCTGCCACTCTCCATCATCTTTGAACATGGAGAATGGGAGACATATCCGATGACTGGAGGAAGGGCAATGTTACTCCCAGATTCAAAACAGGCAAAAAGAAGAATTTGGGAAACTACTGTTCAGTCAGCCTCATATCCATCTCTGGAAGGGTGATTGGATCATTCTTGAGGCCATCACAAAGCATGCAGAAGAAAAGAAGTTCATCAGGATTAGTAAGCATGGATTCACCAAGGGGAAATCATGCTTGACCAATCTAATAGCCTTTTATGATGGCATGACAGGATGGGTCAGTGGGGGTAGAGCAGTGATGTTGTCTGCCTCGACTTCAGCAAGGCTTTTGACACTATCCCGTGACATCCTCATAGATAAGCTCAGGAAATACGGGTTAGAGGAATGTACAGTGAGGCAGATCAAGAACTGGCTGAAGGACAGAGCTCAGAGGATTGTGATCAGTGGAGCAGAATCCACTTGGAGACCTGTACTCAGAGGCATTCCCCAGGGATCCATACTGGGTCCGGTCAGCCTGTTTATCAATGGCCTGGATGAAGGGATAGAACGCACCCTAAGCAAGTTTGCTGACCATACAAAACTGGGGAGAGTGGCTGCTTCACCTGAAGGCTGTGCTCCCATTCAGGGGGACCTTGATAGGCTGGAGAGTTGGACAGAGAGAAGCCTAATGAGGTTCAACAAGGGCAAGTGTAGGGTCCTGCACCTGGGGAGGAATTACTCCAAGCACCAGGACAGGTTGGGGGCTGACCTGCTGGAGAGCAGCTCTGCTGAGAAGGACTTGGGAGTTTTGGCAGATGACAGGTTGACCATGAGCCAGCAGTGCATCCTTGCAGTCAGGAGGGCCAATGGTATCCTGGGGTGCATCGGGAAGAGTGTGTCCAGCAGGTCGAGGGAGGTGATCCATCCCCCTCTACTGAGCCCTAGTGAGGCCACATCTGGAGTGCTGTGGTTCAATTCTGGTCTCCCCAGTTCAAGGAAGACAAGGAGCTGCTGGAGAGGGTCCAGTGGGTTCATCCATCCGGCCACAAAGACGGTGAGCGGGTCTGGAGCATCTCTTATGAGGAATAAGCTCTGTGAGAGTTGGGCTTGTTAAGTCTAGGGAAGACTGAGAGGTGATCTCATCAATGCATGTAAATATGCAGGTGTGAAGAGGGTGGTGCCAGATTTTTCGGTGGTGCCCAGTGACCAGACAAGGAGCAATGGCCATAAACTAAAACACAAGAAGTTCCACCTCAACATGAGGAAGAACTTCTTTACGTTAAGGGTGGCAGAGCACTGCAACAGGCTGCCCAGGGAAGTCATGGAGTCTCCCTCTGGAGACATTCAAAACATGCATGGATGAGTTCCTGTGACACCTGCTTCAGGTGACCCTGTCTTGCCAGGGCAGTTGGACTGGATGATCTCCAGAGGTCCCTCCAACCTTAACAATTCTGTGATACTGTGAAATAGGCCCAAAGATATTGTGGCAAGAGGAGATAAATATGGGTAAATTAAGGGACTTTCCTATATTCAGAACTTATAAATGAAATCTCCAGAGGTCCCTCCAACCCTAACAATTCCATGATTCTGTGAAATATGCCCAAAGATATTGTGGCAAGAGGAGATAAACATGGCTAAATTAAGGGATTTTTCTATATTCAGAACTTAAAACTGAAATCCTCCATGTATTTAACTGAAAGATAGCTGGAGTAATAAGTCACTGGAGGAGAAAACTGAGGAAAACCACATTTGATGTTTGTATTTTAAATGTGTCTCTGTTTTTTGATAGTGATTTTGTCAGAACTTAAATCTGAAGAGAGTAGAGTTCTAGCTGCAACTCTCACATTCATTTAGTGTCTCTGTTTATTTTTATTTTTAAAAATATGTAGTGCTGCTTTAATAAGGAGAAAATGGGTCAGGGTCTGTTAGATATTCAGTGTGTGGGTGGGAATCCTTTGACGTGCTTTCTGGGGAAGCCGCTAACTTGGGAATTGCTGCTGAGAATCCAGGAGAACAAGATAAAATTCAGTCAGTGGCAATATATATTACAAGTAAACCCTTTCACACCCACTGAGAGGAAGAGGCTAGAGAGGTGGCGGAAATCTGGCAATTAACCAATATAATGGAAAATTTTTAAGTATGAGAAACTCATGCAAAGCCAATGCAGAGGAAAAAACACATGCTTTGTAGTTCTCTGAGCAGAATAAGAAGAAGTTGTGCCCCAAAAGTATGGATAAATAGTATAGAATTCCTCATACAATTTAAATACCATTTTAATGTAGTTTTAAAGTGCTTTTGACGTGTGAGGGTGCTTGTGGATTTTGCTTTCAGAGTTACATAAAGTTTGCAGAAAAAATGTGATAGATCAGCTGTGCATTATATGCTCTGGGGAAAACAGATTTTTTTCCCAGTCCCAGGGAACATAGAGGTGTTTTTTCAATTTTGATAGTCTTTTTTTATGTGCTTCTGAATTGTAGCTGAGTATTATATATTGGTGCTTTATCTTGCTATATATTATTTTTATTTAACTTTTAAATGCAGTGCATAAGAAATACAATTAATGTGCAGTCAAGGCATATTCATTATAGTGGTGCCTTGACTACATATAAGTATACTTAATTAGTTACCTATAGGGTTATTTCTTTCTAAAGAATTCTCCATGTATGTCAACATCTGGCTGTCTCTCAAATGCAGGCAACAAAGATAAGTGAGTTACCTTAAATATGAAGTTGAAAAATTCAATTGAGAGTTGTAAAAAACCCTCAAATGTCATTAATATTAAAGTATTACTTTTCTGACGTTTATTCTGTTTCCCAAAAGATTTGAGTAGGAAACCCAAATATATTTCTGTATCAAAAAATAAGGAATAAAAATTCTTTCTCTTGTTGTTGAAGTCGCAGCTGTGCAGGTTTCAGAATGACTGGAAAACTTTGCTTGCTTTCATAACATACAGTCTGATCCTTCAATATACTGAGTTGCTGGTTTAAATTTGGTTCAAACTCAAAATTACCCTGACACAGAAAACACATACAAGAGGACTGGTCTTTACATTGTTGGATATCTTGTCTAGTGCTTTCTTAAAACCTTGTCAGCTTTCAAGGGAAAGGCTATGTATGTCGTTTACCTGGACTTTAGTAAAGCCTTTGACACTGTTTCCCACTGAATTCTTCTGGAGAAACTTGCTACTCATGGCTTGCACACGTGTACTCTTGTCTAGGTAAAAACTGGCTGGTTGGCCAGGCCCAGAGAGTGGTGGTGACTGGAGTTAGATTAGCGGGTGCCTGGTTATGAGTGGTGTTCCCCAGGGCTCAGTATTTGGGCCTTTTAATATCTTTATAGATGATGTCGACAAAGGGATTGAGGGCACTCTCAGTCAATTTGCAGACAACACCGAGTTGGGTGGGAGTGTTGATCTGGTGGAGGGTAGGAACATTCTACAGAGGGATTTGGACAGAGTGGATTGCAGGGCCAAGGCCAGTTCTATGAAGGTCAACAAAATGAATTACTTGGGTCACAACAACTCGCTGCAGCACTACAGGCTGGGGGCAGAGTGGAGAGCTTCCCTGCAGAAAAGGACCTGGGGGTGCTGGTCAGCAGCAACTGAACATGAGCCAGTGTGTGCAGAGGTGGTCAAGAAGGCCAATGGGATCCTGGCCCCTATCAGAAATAGTGTGGCCAGCAGGACCGGGAAGTGATTGACCCCCTGAGCTCAGCACTGATGAAGCTGCACCTCACATCAGTTTTGGGCCTCTCACTACAAGAAAGACATTGAGGTGATGAGTCATGTCCAGAAAAGGGAATGGAGCTGGGGAAGGATCTAGAGGGAAAGTCAAGTGAGGAGTGGCTGAGGGAGATGGAGGTGTTCAGCCTGGAGAAAAGGAGACTCAGAAAGGACCTTCTTGCTTTCTACAACTACCTGAAAGGAGGATGTAGACAGGTCAGGGTCAGTCTCTTTTCCCAGGTGACGACCATAGGACAAGAGGAAATGGCCTCAAGTTGCACCAGAAGAGGTTTAGATTGGATATTAGGAAAAATTTTGTCGTGGAAAGGGCTGTCAAACACTGGAATGGGTTGCCCAAGAAAGTGGTGGACTCATCATGCCTGAAGGGATTTAAAGGCTACGTAGATGTTGCACTTAGCGACATGGTTTAGTTCTGGACTTGGCAGTGCTGAGCTAATGTTGGACTCAATCTTAGAGATTTCTTCCAACCTAGCTGATTTTGTGATTTGAGTATCAGACTTCTCTTACATAGCAATAATTACAGAAATTTCACTACAACATTACATCATTTGAAACTGTAATTAAATAATTTGTATGTGCACTTCTTAATTTTCTTTTCATTGCAGATGCAATGGATTTTGATTCATTGTATGGGCTGTAAAATCTTTACCTGTAGACTGTAGTCTAGTAAGTTCAAGTTCAGGAAGTGTTTCTACCACTTTGTGTTGGGATGACTACAGACCATTTCCAGTATTAGTTGAGTTTACATTTGATATACTGATTACATAATAGACAAGTCCTCATTTGCACTTTTAAGAACTTAAAGGGTACAGTTGCCTGTATCAAACACTGTCAAAGCCAGAGAAGGAACTTGCCATAAGAAAAGCCACCACAGCAGGAACTGCTGATAAGCACAGAAGGGAGGAATTTGTGACAGGAAGGCGCTAATTCCAGGCCTGGTGGAGATGAGATCTGGTTAGCACATCCTGGTTAACGCATCCAGACAAAAATTCCCACTGTGGCAAACTGGGAAAGGAAGCAACTGCTCATTACACATACCACCAGTCAACCAAGATCACCCCAAGTTATGGGACAGATGGCATCTGTGGCCACCAGTGACCACCGAAGCACCCCCAAACTCATTTCTGTGGGGTTCCATCAGAGGACTGTACATGATCCACAGTGTTAAAACTACAGGGGAGGTGCCTGGGCATTCCCACCTGAACCTGAACACGTATTAANAAACTATAGCTTTATACTTTTATATGGTTTTATTACTATAGATAATAATAACCAAAATGGCTACATAGCTTCTTTCTATCACAACCAAATTGTTCTAAAATAAACCCTGCACATATATATGTATATAAACACCAGTCATTCAGTGTCATTTCCCTCTCATCCACCCCAGGGAATCTTTTAACAAGAACCTTAATTACCCCATCTCAGTGGTGGGTTTTAACAGTGCTGTTTACATCTAAAAGTAGTAAAGTATCTTTCAAGACACTGTGTCAGAATACTGCCTTTATATACACAATAGTGTTAGTTTCAAGGCATGTGGTTATGCTGACATTCCCAGTAAAGCTTTTCTTTAGCAGTAGATACATTTGGACAATGATTAAATACGAATCAGTTCTTCAAGATTCATTGTATTTACAAGCTATTAATCTTTTTGATGGTACATGTATTTTATTTTGACAAAATTATCTGATAGTTATATTATTAAAGTTATTTTGAATTTCATGTCATAAAATTGGTGTTTTGTTTTCATACATAACATCCCATAGGTCAGTGCTAGATTTAATGTAATTTAGAGTCAAATGAGTCAGGACATCCCTTTTACAAGTTACTGATTTAGGAAAACAAAGTGATGTAATTTTGATCTGAGTGCTCTTGAATAAGCTGCTTAATCATATTATTTTATTCGGAAAATCTTAGAAGAGATATGTTTTACATTAAGTGAAGTTTAGAGTTTTGTGGGTAACTGATGTTTACCAGTTTTGAATTTAGTTTTGGTTAAGGCAGTTTCTCTTACAATATATTCTGGTTCCAGCCAGGATGGTTAACTTTTGCAGTAGCCAGGAGGGGCATGGCCAGGACCTGGATGTTATTCTATACCACCCCACATCACGTGCAGGGGGTGGGGGAGGAAGGGGTCTCCTCTAGTTGTGCTGGGTGTGGATGGGTGGTCGGGATAACATAGAGTTCCACGTGGTGAGCACTTGTGTGTAAATCGTTCACCTCTCTTGTACGCTCTGGTATTAATATTGTTGCCATTACTGTTCATTTTCTTATTTCATTTGCTGTTTCCAGTAAATTGTTCTTATCTCAACCTGTGATCTTTGTGCCTCCAGTCTCCTTTCCATCCCATTGCAGCGGGAGGGGGTGGCAGAAGGGGAAGTAAGCAAGCAAGTGGTGTGTGGTTTGGAACACTAAACTGGGGAGTACTATTCCCAAAGTGTGACACAATATCAAAACCATTCCCATAGGAAGAGATTTAGGATGTTGTCTAGTCCAGCCTCATACAGTCCAGCCTCAGACATATCACAGTCAGTATGATCCATCTACTCATATATCTGAATCATCTTAGACGTCTTTAGACATCCTTAGATAATGGAAGTATAGGTTAAGCAGTTTAATTCCTTTCTGGCCTGAGAAGCTACACCTTTTAGACCACAGATGTTGATCAAGAAACAAAGAAACACTCAGCAGAATGTTGGTTTTCTTCCATCACAGTTTTTCATTGGTGTTTCTCTAGGAATACTGTAAAATGCTAACTCTTTTTACAGAATGAGAGGACCATCATTTAAGTTGATAGACAGGGGTAAGAAGCTTCTGAAATAATTTCAAACAAATGCAAACCCCTCTATGTGTTGGTTAAGGAGATGGAGCTGAATGTGGGTGATTTGAATTCCTTTTTAATTCAAATGTCCAGATCCTTAATTTATTTTTAAGGACCTGTTAGCTCAACTTCATGGAATGCAATGTCAAGTGTTACTTCATATGTTCGTTATATTCTTGTTCTTTTTTTAATTCATCTATATCAGTGTGGTATAAAAGTGCTTGGAATATCTTTAAAGTTTACTGTTATAGCTTTTAAACGAAGAGTATTTCTGAGAACAGTTATTTGAAGCTTAATTTGGGTTGTAGATTTTTTTTCTGAAAGGAAAAAGTGTTTTCAATCCCCTTCAGATAAATAATTATCATGCTGAAATAATCTTTGAACTTTTTTGATCTGTAAAGGAGATGTCAGCTTTTTATTTCAGCCAGTTTTCCTTCTTCTTGGTTTTGATGAGGAAGTTTCTTACAGGTGTTCAGATGACTTAAGGACTTTTATATTGCTTTTGTAACTATCTCGTGGCAATGCTGTCCGTAGCACTGGACCTTCTCCCACACTCAGAGGGGGATGGAGGCTGGCTCGTGGGGGGCGCAGTGTGCTGGCGGAGGTCCAGGAAGGTTCCGCCTAGCCCACCAGTGGTGAGGTTGTGCTGAGGAGGAACGAGATGGAGAGGCTGCTTCTTGGGAAGGCAGGAACTTGTTTATTCACTTGGGGGTCCCAAGAAGAAGTGGCCCCGTGGGGCCGTTACCCGACTCTTTTACCCCTTACAGCGTGGGAGGGGAAAACAGGAAGCAACCAATAATACAGGGAATAGTGTGTGAATCTTCGCGGGCAAAGAGGGTAGACCAATGGGAGAATAACGTGGGAGGGGAGGAATACCATGGGCCAACCAGGGATCAGGGGGTCCCGGGACCCTCTGTGGGAAGAACCAAATGCAGGGTGGAAAGGGGAGAGCCAGCAGTGACCAATATGCTATTTTTGGCCGTGGAAAACTACTGGAACGCACCGCAACACCATCTTATTATTAAAATACATGTAAAAGATTGTAGAACTTAAATTCTAATTATTAACATTTTATAATGTGTGTTTCAAAAATATTTAGAAATATCTTTTATAAACAGTTAAAGCATTTCTTTTGCAGCTGAACAATTGAGTTCTGGGTATATTTTCATTACAGTAATAAGCCAGTTTGATTTTTATAGAAAATAATTGTTGTTTCATGAGGGAAACTGATACAGTACTGCTTTCATATTTTCTAAAATTTAGTTTTTCATAATAGCAAAACTCCTTCTGATGAGAAGGAGGAGGGGAAGATAATAATTTCTAATCAGAAGGTTTTTGTACCTGGTAGCTGGTTGTCTACAGATGTTTTTTTCTTAATGAGAAGATAGTATTTTCATATTCCTTAGCAAGTTTGTACCACGCTGTATATTTAGCTTATTTTTATTAACATTTACAATAGGAGGCGTTAAGGTACTCTGCACAAATCAAGAGGACATAAACTGTATTAAAATACTCCTTCTTATATCAAACAATACAGATGAAAATTTATTTCATTAGTAGAGAGATGATAATTTTTGAGGATAGAAGATACCAGCATCTTCCTGTGAAGATGGAAATTATATAAATGTGTAGACAAAAAGATGGTTGTCACTTACTAAGAGAAGGTCAAGACTTGTTCGTATTTAAGGTAAGTATATAATTTACTAAGTAGCTAAGTTAAAAAAAAAAAGCTGATAGTCTCTGATTCATAATCTTATTTCTTCTACTTTGATAAAAAGGAAAACAGGTAACTAAATGAAAATATTTGTAAACACATTTTTGTATCAGAATTGAGCTTCACACTTAACTATGAAATATAAAAATGTATAGAGAAATTCAGTTTATTTTTCTGATTGAGTCATTGGCTTCAAATACTATTATTCTTAGATGCATTAGGATTATGCATATAGGTGACATAGACCATAAAAATTAATTACTTTGACTTCATAATTTTATTTTTTTCTTGTCATAATAATAAACATAATTTGCATTTTAATTTGATTTTAGTCTTTGTGACTCAGCTGTGCCAAGTATTGTACAGAATATTGAAAGAACTGAAAAGTAAAATCAGGCAGTTAATTGCTGCTTTGTATTTGGATGCCTGAAAAATACGTCAACTTAGCTTGATCAAGAAGCAAAAATTTGGATAGAGAGATTTTAGAGAATTTCTGTATAAAACCTCAGTGGAGAAAACCTGTAACTTGGAATGAAAGTTGCTTGTGGCCTTGTCACCACTGACTGGTGTGAGTGTTTGAGACCAATATTGACTACTAAGTGGTCTTGACACACACAGATTTATAAGAAATAATACAAGTGTCATATCTCAACAGCACAAACAATGTGTAATATTGGTACTGTTTATACTGTCAGTCTTACTGTGGTCATGAGAAGTCGGAATATAGTGAATAAATATTTATAGTGAATAAATATTTAAATATAAATCAGAAAAACAGAACCAAATTCTTTCTGGTAGTGATATCCAGACTGGCCATTCATCTTCAAGATCTGTCTGCCTGGCTGGGAAAGGAAAGAGGAAGATAAGGATCACTCCTTTCCTCCAAGCCTTCTCTGGGAAAGCAACATTTTTTAATTTTTAAATTTTTTTTATTCCTGAAAACCTGCATCTTTTCCCCTCAAAAAAACTAGGAAGTACTCGTCCAAATCTTGGAGACCAACTGCTAAAATCCCCAACTTTTCTGTGTCAGGGCAGGTTTAACCCACTGCTGCGTTGTTGCTGCCCACCCTTTTGGGCATTATCTTATCTTCTGTCAGTTTAAGATAGTAGTTTATCCTCATCTCCTTCATGACTACGAGCTCTTCCTAATGAACAGAGTGATTAGCAGCAAAAGACAAGGCAAAAATCTCATTCACTTGAGTATTAGAACGAGTTTTGGTTCCTTGCAATACAGTCTAGACTAAGTGTGACACACTAGGAGTGATGTGTGACATCCAGAACGTAAGTGGATTTAACCCATCCTACAGTCTGCCTTTAAGTGAATGTTAGCACCTGGTGAGTACAGTATTAAGACAGGACTTTCTGGCATTTAGTAGTGTTTGAACCAAAAGCTGATAATATATGAAATTTTGCAAGTATGTTTTCATCTTCTAAAAATAAATAATTAAATATAGTCTTCTATAGGTACGTAAAAATTCTGTGTCACAACAGAATTGAATGTGTAGTTTGTTACTTTTCCAACTAGCAGGACCAAAAATATGTGCACATTTTGAATAATCAGTACTGTCACTTTGTTAAACTTTATGCTGCAACAAAGCTCATTTCACTTAGAGTGAACTGACCATCTTGGATACTGCTTCAAGAGTATAAATGGCAACTTCTTATTTCAAGCTAACAAAAATTTGGGTATGTAAAGTGAAATTTTCTTATGCAGAAATTTATTGTTCTTAAGGTGAATTTATTGTATGTGTCAATACCAGCTGCTAAGGAAAGGCTGAGTACAAAGGTTAATGCTAGTGTTTTATTCTTTATCATGATAATGAGTGGGAACCCCACAAATAGGTTTACTTTTACAGTATGCTTAAGGTAGGATTTTTGTGTTGTGGTATATGACTTGTGTAGTGTGAATGATCTTATTTCTACCTGTTTGGAAAGCATACTGTGCCATGAAAAATATTTAGATTTCCCAAAATAAAATGCATAATTAAAATACTTTTCTTTTTTGCCTTCAAAATAAACCATTATAAACATTCAAATAGATTAACAATAATATTAGCTAAAATGGCTGGTAATAATGAGAAGATATATGACTGGTCATAAAACCAGACTTTGAGCTCATTTTAATATTTGTTGTATGGAACAAAGTAGATGAGACCTCTCAAGTCATTCTTGTGATAGAAAATTTCACAGAATCACGGAATATGTCAGGTTGGAAGGCATCACAGTAGGTGTTGTCCAACCTCCCTGCTCAAGCAGGGTCATTTCAGAGCACATTGCACAGGATTGGTCCAGATGGTTCTTGAGTATCTCCAGTGAGGGAGACTCCACACCATCTCTGGACAATCTGTTCCAGTGCATGGCCACCTGCACAGGAAAGAAGTTCTTCCTCATATTCTGGTGAAACTTGCTGTGCATCAGTTTCTGCCCATTGCTTCGTGTCCTATTGTTCGGCATCACCGAGCAGAGCCTGGCTCCATCCTCTGACCCCTCCCTTCAAATACTGACAGACATTGACAGGGTCCCCTCTCAGTCATCTCTCCTGGAGGCTGAACAGGCCCAGCTCCCTCAGTCCATCCTCATAAGAGGTGCTCCAGTCCCTTCATCATCTTTGTTACTCTCCACTGGACCCGCTCCAGGAGCTCCTCGTCTCTCTTTCTCCTGAGGAGCCCAGAGCTGGACACAGCACTCCAGATGTGCCTCACCAGGGCTCAGCAGAGGGGCAATATCACCAACCTCAACCTGCTGGCAATGCTCTCCCTAATGCACCACAGGATACATTGGCCCTCTTGCCCACAGGGCACGCTGCTGGCTCACGGACACTTTGTTGTCCACCAGGACCCCCAGGTCCTTCTCCTCAGAGCTGCTTTCCTGCAGGTCAGTCCTCAGCCTGTACTGGTGCCTGGGGTTATTCCTCCCCAGGTGCAGGACCCTGCATTTCCCTTTGTTGAATTTGAAACTCTTCTTCCCTGCCCATCTCTCCAACCTGTCGAGATCCCTCTGAAGGGATGCACAGCACTCTCGGGTACTGGCCACTTCTCCCATCTTTGTGTCATCAGCAAACTTGCTGAGGGGGCATCTGCCCCTTTCCCAAGTCATTGATGAGTAATTTAAACAATAGTGGGACCAGGATTGAACCTTGGGGGACACCACCAGTGACAGGCCTCCAACTAGACCCTATGCCAGTGGTCACAGCCCTCTGGGAGCTGCTGTTCAGCCATTTCTCAATCCACCAAACTGTCCACTCATCCACTCCACACCTCCTGAGTTTGCCTATGAGGATGTTGTGAGAGAGTGTTGAAAGCTTTGCCGAAGTCCAGCTAGACAATATCCACTGCTTACTTCCATCTTGCTGTTCCCAGGTATTTGGACTATTATGAGTTTGTGGGGAATTTAGCAGAACAGAGCAGCAGACATGGAAGACACTGGTTTTCTTGGTCTCATCTGTTTCTTTGTTTTGCATGGTCACATACTTGATGGACAGGGCACCAAAGCTATGTCTGAAGGAAACCTTGAATTCTGTTTCCTTGGATATTTTGCAGATAAAAAGTGGATTGAAAAAGAAATCTCTGTAGGCTTTTGATGTTAATTTGATGTCTTTTTTCATAGCTCTTTAGTTGAGATACTAGTTTATTATAAATTCAGATCTATTGTAGCAAGAATTATGAATAAAACAAAATTTTATTGAATTTTAAAAACTTAAAATTCTATACTCCTTTTGTGCAATGAATTCACAGCTCGAAACAAGAACCGAATTTGTTGTATAATCAGGGGAATTTCTTGCTTTCAAAGGAATATGTTTCCATTTTTATTTCTCATAATTAATAAGATATTAAATATTGAAAAATAGAAGTGTGCAGAACTAAAAATGTCTTGTTCTCCCCTCTCTCTAACTATTGCTACAGAAAGAATTGTCAGTATTTGGGTGCCAATCTGGAAGCTTCTCAATGAGTCAGTGTTGCACATTTAATAGAAATAGATAAATATATAATAAAATTATGGTACATAAAAATGTTTATCAATTAATTCTGCATTCAGAGAGGCAGTGTAAACCCTTTAATTACTGAATCTTGCTTTTGAGTTTTCAACTCAAAATTGCATCTCCCTGGCAGGCTGGACAGGTTTTTGCCTCTGGAAGGAAGCTCTCTTCTCCTGCTAGATTTTCAGGTGTAAGTCATGCATTGATCCATTACACCAATAGCCTTTGAATCCAGCTTTTTGCCCATACGTTGTTTGTGGCTTTAATGCTGCCTACTAAAGTAATAGAGGAGAGAAATCAAAAGCTGTATTAAAATGAAATTAAATATACCGTTTACCTGTTATCTACAGAGCCAGATACTTTCTCTTGGAAATAAATGAAGTTGATCCAGGTGTGTTTTACCTTAAATAAATCTGTGTTGTCTGTTCTCATCTTGCTCTTCAAGTGCTGGGTAATAGTTTTCATGAGGACTTCATGTGTAAATTCTGCAATGATGAAGGAAGGTCTGCCAGCCTGTAGTTCTCTGGACAATCCTTCTTGACATTTTTTTGAAGTTACGGCATTGACTTTGTCACAGTCATCAGGGAGTTGCCTTAAAGCTGACGTAGGAGATTCCTGATAACATCAGCCTGCTCTCTTGACACATTCCGGTATGTGTCATTTGATCCCATATCTGTGTACGTGTCCAGCTGCTCCATATGACCATCTCACTTGGTTCTCCTTCACTGTGGTGTTGGAAATCCCTCCTAGTCTGTGAGAGTGGGCACTTGGGGCAGATTTTGCCAGTGAATACTTAGGCAAAGGCTTTAATTGCCTCGGCCTTTTTAGTGAAATTTATTACTTGGTCACCTGTGCCATTCTCCAGTCTTCCATGTCTTCATGGCATATCCCTTTCCAGTTTTAGCTTCAGACAGATTTAGGTATTCTTAATTCCACCCCAGTGCAATCAATCTCAGGATTTCTCTGGTACCTTCTCCTGCGTCTTCCTCTTGGCTCTCTTTTCTTTGACATTGTCAGTATTTCTCTGTTCAACCGATGTGGCATCTTGCTGTGGCTGCTGTGGCTTTGTGTTTTCATGTGGGTATGGATTCCCTTGCACTTTGCAGAAATTGTTGATGGGATTTGACCTGTTGTCCTGAGTTCCTTCTCATGTCAGGACAGTCTCCTGTGTACCTGTTCTGAGTAAAAAGGCTGAGTTCTCCTAAATCCTGGGATTTCTAGTTTGTTGCCTCCTTCGCTACCTTCATCGTCATCAGCAATTTTGCCTAAAGACTTAGACTGCAGAGTGACACTGTGTAGCTTAGATCTAGGATCAATGTTCAGAAGTATTTTTAGACGCTTGTATTACTTCCATGAAAAATAATCTGTTAATGCACTCTTCACTGTTATTCCTCCAAAATCTGTTTGAGGCTGTGTCAGGAACTGTGACACCTGAGGTCAAATATTTGTGGAATACTTGTTTCTTATACTGGAAGGTTTTTACCAATTCCTTATTTTTGTTGCTATGGGTATTGTATAGTTTACTACAAGTATTCCCTCTGGTGCTATATTAAACTGGCCTAGAACTTTCTTACTACATAGACATACAGCCTTAATCCAGTTTTCATGTACTTCTGTATTTGTTGTCTTTTTATTTCCTTCTCCTTTCTGGAAGGGTTACTTATTCTCAGAAGGCAGTTAAAATCATAGAATCATTTAGGTTGCGAAAGATTTCTAAGATCATTGATTCCAAGCATTAAACCAAACACTGCCAAGTTCACCACTAAACCATGTTTTAAGTGCCACATCGACATGTCTTTTAAATACCTCCAGGCATGGTGACTCAACCTCCTCCCTGAGCAGCCTGTTCCAGTGCTTGACAACACTTTTGGTGAAGAAAATTCTCTTAATATCCAATAAAAACCTTCCTTGACATAACTTCAGATAATTTCCTTTCATCCTTATTGCTTGCTGGTTAGAAGAAGCAACCAATCCCCAGTTCGCTGCAACCTCCTTTCAGGTAGTTGTAGGGAGCAAAAAGATCTGTGCTCCAGAGCCTTCACCAGCATCACTGTGGAATGCAGATTCTGTATTAATAAATGTATGTGAAAGACCATTTCTGATTAATTTCATGAAGTGTTCAATTCCATTTTTCAGTTATAAAATGAATATAGTTTCGGGTACTCTTAGTACTAAAAAGTTTCAATTGCTTTTGAGAAATAGAAATTTTAATTTATTTGTCTTTGAAAGATACTGCAGAGGAGATGCGTAACTTGCATAACATCAATTACTAAAATGATCTCTTAGGATTAATTTAAGTCAGTTGTGTCGCTGACAACTTTGTTTAAACTCATCAGAGAGCATTATACTTGTTAGAGATGAAGCTGGACTTAGTTTCTGTTTCTTTTAAAATATTGGTTGTGTTGTGAACATAAGTGCTGGCAAATCCTCAAATAATTATGACTGACCTGAAGCTGTTTGAATATGCCCTTTAAAGAAAAAAACACAACAAACCAATGAAAAGCAAAACTTGTACTGTAAATAATAAGTAACTTTATGGTAAGTTGAAAATCATTTTTTCAAACAACAAATTATAAGTTTTTTTCTTTGAATCATTTGGGGGATTTTTTGAAGGTTCCTGTGTAAAAGTAAAGCAGGGAGTGAATGGCATCTTAGAACTTTGTTTCTTTACTACCTGTGATAAGATCTGGGAAAAAAGAGTTGTGGTTCAAGGTTCAGTACTTCTTAGAAGGCATTGCTGTATTAGCCCCTCTCTAAAGCAGCATGTGGTCTTGGCATGTGCTCTTATCTAAGCTAAGAGGGGATTCGATACTTACATTTTACTTTATTCTAGAATTTAATGATTTAAAGAGAAAAGGGAAGTATAGTTTACTGGTTTAGGTCATACCCTAAGTCAGCAAGGTTCATCTGCAATGCTCAACCCAGTCACATCTTGTTATAGGTTTAACACATATCTAAAGCGTTTTAGTCTTTGAATATTTTAATCTTGAATGACAATTTCAATAAAAGTTTGTATGAAAAAATAACTAGAACCAGAATGTTCTCATTGTTTTGGCTTTCTGACGTCTTTCTGCCCCATAATCAACTTTAGGAAGTACTGCAGGTGGTTTGGAGGTTGAGTGAGTTAATAATTAATAAGGATTTACGTGGCCTTTGTGTCACTTTTTATTTCCAAATCATTTGCTGACAAGTCACCTAAGGGCTTAAAATTGACCAGGACAATAAGCAGCAGGAGCCTGTGGTGCAGTTGATGCTGATGAACAAAGAAAATAAATTATAGAAGTCAAAAAAAGTATTATTGGTTGCACTTAATACTATAAAACAAATGTTTTCTTGTAAGGAATATAAAGAACCAATTCAAATAAAGATTTTTTTGGTTGTAATTTTATGTAGAACCTAAACCTTCCTCTTTATATTTAATGCAATGATTATTCAATTTATCAAATGTTACTGCATTGCTTTTGCTCAAGAACATTGACACAAATTGATGTCAGTATTATATAATTTTTTTCTTTTCTTTTTCTTTTTTTTTTCTTTTTCACTTATTCCTAAGTCACTCTGGAGATTGCCATTACAGCAGGAAAGCACTTATCTTCAAGTATTTTCAGGACTAGAAGAGCTCGTCCATTTCTATGACCTATTGAAGGTTTCTGACAAGAGTATATTTTCTTCTGGTGGTCTCTCTCTCTTAAACCTTGCTATCCTTTCAAATAAGAGTAAATCTCTTTAGTAAGCTTCTAAGTAATGATAGCTAGTGCCTTTGAAAGAGATGAAACTTTGTTGAATGTTAAACAAGGGGATTTTTTTTTTCTTTTTGCCACACTCCCCTCCAGGTTACTTGACTGCATTTACTTATACGTAGGCAAATCTTGGTTTTTTTGAACAAAACTTGTGACAAAATTTCCTTTCTCACTCCAAAATTTTCATCATAGATTTCCTACAGTAATATTTACATAATTTGATTACAAATACAGATTATTGCAGTTGGTGCCACAGTTTACTCCACTGCTTCTACAGACTCTTATAGTTCTTAAATCTTTCCTGCTGAAAGTTTAGACAGTGTAGGTAACTTGTAAGTCCATCAGCAGCCTTTTATAAGGGTGGGATTTCATGTAGGTGATCTTTGATCTGCAGTGCTGGAAGCTCTTTGAATTTCCTTTGCTTTGGAAGCTGCATGTATTGGTATAAATGTCTTAGTATTCTTGCACTAAACATTGGAGAGCCTACAGGTCAAAATGACAACTCTACACTACACTGAAGTTAATGTGAAGTTAATCTCTTCACACTTATTTCTAGCCTTCTTTGTTACCTTAAGAGTATTGTCCTTTCCCTTCCCTGTGAATGCAGCCATAGTTTGCACATCTAAACTTTTATTTTTGTAGACGAAGGATTATAGCTTTACATAGGCTGGAAAAGACCTCTAAGTCTTTTCTGTGAAGCCAGCACTGCCAGGTCCACCATGTTCCTAAATTCAGGTGTTAAGCTTTATGTATTCAAGTAAGTTCCTAAATTCAAATATTCAGCTCCATACATACACCATAGTTTTGTCCCTCGTCTGGGTGGCTGAATCACTGAACCATTGAACTCTTAGTTATACAAGCATAGCCCAAGGTTTACATCTTTTGCAGAATGAAAGAGTATTTTGTTTAATAGCTGCACTACAGAAGGAATTGAAAGACAAGGGAGAGCTTCTTGCTACTTAGTGTGTTTATTCAAGTGGGACTCAGAGATCTGTTGCAATGCAGATTTTTACAGCTTGAATTTTACTATACTATCTTTTGGCTAAAGGTACTATAAATATTTTTAAACTGTCACTTCCACTCAAAATTACTTACTCGGGTTTTGGCCATATGTTTTGAAAAACAAAAGAAAAATTATATCTACCTTGGTTTGCCCTCTCAAATCTAAGTAAAAGGATATCATGAGGTAGAAAATACTATTTTTATACCCTCTGTCACCTTTGTTAACATTTTATTAGACATAAATCATGTAGTTTCAGGCTGCATAGTGGCAATATGGTTCACTGTGTATTCTATTTTTATAACTTTATTTAAAACTGACATGAAACTTGCTGTACCTGAAACCCCAAGTGAGCCAGTTATTGGAGTGTAACAAAGTTTTGACGTCAGAACTGCTATTTATTCCACTGGCAACCATTAGCAATGCATTACCCTTTGGCACTCGTGTTTTCAGAAACATGGTTAAATTTTTATGACTGGGTCTAGCCAATTAGGATTCTTTCTCAAGATAGAAATGAGGGAAGAGATCTTTTTTATAACTTACTAAATGTAGCTTTCCAGAAACAACAGAATAAAAATATAAATTATTCCACTCAGAGTTCCCAAAACATTGTACTGAGCCACACCTCAGCTTGCCTGCTTGCTCCACATATGTATTTTAGAGGCAGGGGTTAAGCTGGGCTGCCTTGTCAAATGCATGAGCCTTTATTAGAATTTAATGTAATTACAGCTGAGTCATCCTCTCGGGTCAGCCCGGGAGCTTCAGTAGGATGTTAGAGGGGCCAGCAACTTAAGGTAGAGAGAACTGGGGAGATGCAGGAGGTGTGGAGGAAAATCAGGTGGAGCGGGGTGGGCTTGTCAAAAACAAATGGAGAGCAATTTCAGTAGAGGTTTCTGTTGCTGCCTTTTTCCTCAAAAAGCTAAACTTAAGCAACACCAGACTTAAGAGTGCGTATTTGTAAGCACTACATACAGAGTGGGATGGAGCAGCTGCATGAGAGGGTGCTATAGGATGTGATTCCTGGTTGTTGGTTTGCTGTCTGTGTTCTGGCAATAAGAAATGCCAGTGTCTACAAACAGAACCTACAACAGATATTTTTTCCTTCTGTGTAATTTTCGATGATCTTCTCCTGAGGGCTTGGTGATATGCACTGTGTATTCAGGCATGAATTTAGAGTTGCATGTCGACAAAAGTTACAAAACGGTTGTTTGTACATGTTACTTTACTAGTGAACTGTAGATCTGTTTTGAAGGGAGTGCTCTTTTATATAAGGTTATTATTCCATTCCTGCATTTTATTAATGATTTTGTGTTCTTTATATCAGTAGTGAAAATATCGCCAGCTTTTGTCATAGGTTGTTTCCTGCAAAAAATGTTTCTCTTTAAGGCTCTGATCTTTATTGTAATAGGTCAACTTTAATATGTTACGTAAAAGGTTGTGGCTGCAATCTAAATTTGGCAGCTACAACCTAATTTTCCAAATAAATAGAAGCTGCTTGATCTTAAAGTATCAGCTATCTGCATTTATGTGTAATTTAGTTATCATATGATTTCCAGGTGAACAATTGTCTTTTGAGCAGCCATGAGAGGGAAGTTTTTTGGATATTCTGTTTCTAGTTCTTGTATTTCTCATGTGTGGAACCCTTGACATCCCTCACTGCTATCTCCTGTAATTTGGATATTTGTTCTGGATGCAGCACATCAGAGGCTCTGCTGTCTTTTACCAACTTGCTTTAGTGTCCTTACTGAGTTAACGGAGACAAACATTTTCTCTTGCAGAGTAGTGACTGAGAAAACTGTTGAAGCATGTTGGGTGGAAAAAAGTAGTTGTGAGGCCTGAGAAAGAAGGGGTTGTCTGAATGGAAAGGCTGCCTAGGATGTGACAGAATTTGGAGACCATTGAAACAAAAAGGAGAAAAGCTGTACTTGATTCTAGAAGAGAAGGAAAACTGCAGGAAGCGTTCCAGTTTCTTTGGGAAAAACAGGAAGGCAATTAGAGAGGGAGAAAGAATTTAATTGCCTGGTAATTTTATGAAGGAGACATTACATCTTCCAGAAAGTGAGTGGCCTTGTTGGTTACTCCTGTGTGCACATTTGTTTTGCGTCTGTCCAAATCTTCACTCAGAGCTGTGGAATCATTGCCATGGCATGAGAAAGTTTGTAACATCAAAAAACTCAGTTTTCTTTCTGTATGATCCTTTCCATATTTTCTTTAAAGAAATTTTATGGTGGAGAGACCACTTCTTTATGCTTTTGAGCTTCATGAGGGAGATCATGAACAGTCTTTTCTTCTTGGAATATGCACCTTTTGAAGCTGTTAGTTAGTTGCTTATGGTGCCTGACTGGGAATGTGAATACAAGACTGACTACTTCTGAAAGGTGAAAAACTACTTTAAATCTCAGATTTAAGAATTACACTCTAAAGTTAATCCAGCTTTAAAATTACAGTTAAATATTTTACCTGCATTTTCCTGAGCGCTTACAGATATTTAGGCAATATTTGGAACAGTAATTTTTGGTTATCTGAATAGTGATTGTAGACTTTCTCCTGTTACTACACATGCAAAAATTGAAGAAAAGATCTGTTGTAGAACGTTTTGTAAAAAAAAGGAAATTAGAGTAATGATTTGTAAAGTTCTGAAGTAACTGTTCAAAATGAATTTGTATTTAGGCTGTCACAACCTGCAAAATCTAGTTAGCTACAATATGGATATCCCTAATATGCAAGGTTTTTTTAATCATGAGCTAAGGTTCTTGAATGAAGAAATTTCCAGTGCAGGAACTACCTGTAAGTACAACATGTATTTGTGAAAGGCCTAAACTACCTAAACCAGTAATTTCCTTTCTCATATGTTGTTATAATACAGGAAATAGTTGCACAGTTTCACTGTAGTTTCAATTCTTGGGGTTTTTTCAGCATTCCTTCATTCCTTCCTGCTTCCCTTCTCCGCCCCCTCCTCGCCTCCACAAGGTACTTTTATCACAAATGCTAGCTTTTTAGATTATTCTGCTGAGAATATTAATTTCCTTCAATACACTATATTAACCTTTATAAGAGAATATCTGTAGTTCAGACACCATGTATTCTCATTGTCACAGGAATGAATAAAATATGTAACAGAAGAGCAATATATGACAGTGATAATACACAAATTAATTTCAGATGGATTGTATTTTCTTAACATTTGCCATTTCATCAGAAACTAGGTTAAACTAGACATGCAAGATTCACAAGTGATTATTTAAAGTCCAGTTCATGAGGTATTGTAGTGGAAAGCTTTTTGGGAAGAACTGAATCATACCTACAAGTCAGTGTTTCAGCCACCTTCAATTGTTGGTTGGTAAAACTTGGTTTAAGTGTAATGAGCTGAAAAGGTTGATTTTCATTTGTGCAGAATTATAAAATTTCAGTGGTTTCATATCATTTAGGTGGGATTTATTTGTAATGAACATGAATATATTCAATTTGATCACTGTCTGTATCAAAATAGTGGAGAAGAAGCCTGTCTCATAACTATTTGTTTACATTGGTAAATGAGAAATAATAGCAAGAAATAAGCATCTTAAGTAAGACAAAATTTCTTACCCTTAGGAAGTAGGAAAAGTTTTCTGTGGTGAACACCTATTCAGACCATGGAAGTTATTATGTCGCAAGAATACCTATGGGATTGCCTTGATACTTGTAGAAAAGCAGTGGGGAAGAATATGGAAGAGAGCAGGAAATGAATGAACATGTGGACAATTGGGAAAATACAGCAATTGAAGGGTAAAAAGCAAATCTAGAGGACAAGAGCTATGTGAAAGTTCTGATGAAAAAAATGGAGCATCAGAAAAATTCCAAAAAGACAAGCGGTTTGAATAATTCATGATTGAAGGGAATAGTATGAGTCAGAGATAAAATGAATGGAAGAGATACAAATATGGAATGTGACAGGCAAAATACAAAGAACAGACATTAAATATCAGTTGACCATTCAACAGCAGCAGTTAAAAATTTATGGATAAGTCAGGGATAGCCAAAAAAGAGCTTTATATGAACTTCAGGGTACATCTTCAGGATATCTAGTTCAAGGTGGATGTGTTGAGTGAAAGACAGATTTTGGTCTTTTGTATAGATGGGAAAAACAAAACTGTGCATGGTTGTGCATTTCAGTCTAGCTTCATCTTCTACTCTACAAAAGTATATATGGCATGTCTTACAGTTGCCATGGAAAGTACTGTGGCTTTGCACTTCTCTGTTCACTTCAGCATGAAATCAATCAGTGAAAATGTTTCTAAGTGTCCGCTGGTCCCTTCAGACTTGACTGGAAATTACCCACTTTTTTTTTTTTGATAACATCTATGTTCCCATGCTCAGCTTTGAGCTAAAATTTTAAACTTCAAAAAGAAATATAGGTTCTGTATGTTACACCTGTTTTTAAAAAAAACCCGAATAATAACTCATAAAATAGTTTTGGTTGGAAGGGAACCTTAAAGATTGTCTGGTTCCAACCCCTCCTCCATGGGCAAGGATACCAACTACCTACATCCTTATTGTAATATGTATTTGTTTTATATAAACTGCAGTTTATTAGAGGGGTACTGGCATTCATGATACTGAAGGATGAAATGTCAAAGAAGACTTCTGCAGACTCAGTCAGAAAGGTTTTTGTATATCCAAAATCTGCGCAGTTAATGCAGAATACCACTTAGCCATAGACTGAAAAGAGCCAGCATTATGATCTCTACCTTTCAGAAGTCGTATTTGGGATACTGTTGACTCCAGGGAAAAAGAGCATGAAGGGGACTATTCTGCCTGTATATCTAGTACAAAGAAATAAAATACTGGTAAAATAAAGAACCCCCTGATGAGTTACATGAGCATAAGGAGATAAGATAGAACAAAGAACTGAATGATATAGGCAAAAATTTGATCAGTCACTTTTCCGAAGACATGAAATCAGATGTTACTGACTTGAAATTTAACTGCAGATTTCTTGATCAAACTTAGCAATGAAACAACTTCAACTCTGAACAATTTCCAAAAGAAAATTCAAATAAAATAAATCATGGATGTTAGAAACAAGGTGTTTAAGCACTGTCAATAAATTGTAAAATTTAAACAAAATCTAGTATACTTTTGGAATTCCTAAACACTGCCTTTCCTCTTCCTAGAAACATTCTAAAATAACAGGAGTTGCATAAATAATATGTCTTGGTGATTTCTTGTGGTTTATACATAAAGAAATTTTCCAAGTGTCTAGCTTAGAGCTCTCTTTCTACCATTTCAGTCAAGTATTCCTTGACTTGCTCTGGCTTGGCATGCAGAATGGCTGAATACTGATGTCTTTTTAATAACTTCTTATAGAGATAACCATCAGATTCCCTCCAGCCTTCTTATTCAGAAAGAAAAACAAAACAAAGCACAACTTTCAGTGTTTCCATATGTCATGTTTTCTACCCACTTTTTTGTTGGTCTCTGGATCTCTTTCAGCTTATTGACTACTTGTTTTAAAGCACTTGCTGCAAAATTTGGCCCAGTACTTCAGGTGATCCTTGATTAGTTCTGTGACACATGGAATATTTGACTCTTAATTTTGATTATAAGACTTTTGCTAATTAAACTGTGGAAGTGCTTGCATTTTTTCCTGGTGGATGCATCTATAAAGAAGCTATGCCAGACCCTTATTGTGTAGAATGTGATTCTACTCTGTTCTTCATTTCAAACAGACCTTAATGTTTTTCAGAATGATCTGCATATTTTGAGAAGACCCCAATGTGGTTTTGACATGATTTAGGCCTTTGCCTGAGTTGTTTGGCTCAGCTCCTTCTTTGTAAGATGCATGATGCAAAACAGCTATAATGAAGTGAACGTGCCTTTTATCCCCCCATCTAATAGTACCAGAACTCTGTGATAATCTTTTTGGCAGACAGTGTCTTCCATAAGGTGTTAATCTGTGTATCAGATAATTCACTCATTTTATGGACAAAAGGACTATGACGTCAGAACTGCTTTACATGGAGAAGTCAGCACAAATGCATGAATGTTGAGCAATCAGACTCACAGAGGAAGGTTTCTGGGCAATAGTTTCTGGATTCTTTTTTAAGACAGAACAATAGCTCTGGGATCACTTGAGGATTACTTTTATAAATCAAATTGAGCTATACGCTTTGTAACAAATCTAATAACCATACTGTGAATATAACACAAAAGTCATTGGTATTGCAGGTGGTGTGTGGGGATGAAATTTACTGCACCAAGTTCGTGGCAGTGCTTTGCAGAACAAAACCAAAGGTTTGCTTGTCCTGACATTAACAACTTCTAGTGGATGGTTCTATTGAATTCTGTTTGATTTTATTTGATATTCTGTTATTAGAAACATGGTGTCTTTTAAATTTCTTTTAAAGAAGTTTTTCAAGTGGAGTTATAGTTACTCCTATGGTATACCACCTTAGGGAAGAGTATACTCTAGGTAAGGCATTATACTGCCGAAATGAAATAGTAAGGTGTTTCTTTAGTATTTCCCATGGGTGATTTGAAATGTTACCAGAGCACATTGTAGGAACACCAGTGGAGCCATCTACAGTATTTTGAAGAATTTAATGAATTACCCATGGTTTTGCATTGGCAAAGAGACATCTATTCAAAATAAAAGGTGATTTTTTTCACTTGAAGTGCTGGTATTGGTATTTATAATGATTCCAGTAGTTCAGCTTGTGAATAGCAACACAACTATATTTGTATAGTAACAAAAATGAGACCTTCTTCCAATGAGAGTTATTCTACTCAGCAATTAATTTTTTTTTACTGAAAAGTACGGTAGCAAACGGAGAGCAATGAAATTCAATTTACTGGCACTTCCAAAGAAAACCATAGTAAAACTGAAAAATCAGCTATTTTGAGAATGTGCAAAAATACTGAGATGTAAACCAGCTTGTGTTGAGAGCTTGATTCTTAAATTTTTCATGTCATCAGGTAACAATGAGCAATTATTTTATATCCTGCCAAGAATCCAACATCAAAAACTCTTAAGTCATGTATTAGTAGCCTGATATGGAAAATGAGCCTGGTTGTAGTAAATATGTAAATGATTCAGGAGTAATTGTTTAGCTTTCTATGTGACAAAATAAAACTAAGAATGACTCTTCCAGAGGTATGTCAAACTGCTCTTGTTTTATAATTTGAATAAGTACCCAGTTGCTATATCTTAATTTCAAGTTTGTCTTAGTAATTCTGGGAAAAAAATTAAAAACAGGATCAGTGATCTGTAGTATTTTTGAAGACTTAAATAATTTAAAACCCTTTGCCAACTTTATGAACAATTTGCACTAAAGCTTTTCACCTGCCTGAAGGGCTGCCGTAGATCTGGAGTCTTTCGGAGCTTCTGAGACACGAGTTAAAAAGCAGGAAATTACAGTGAAAAAAATGGCCATAAGGGCTGTAGTAGTGGAAGAGATTTCCTGGAGAGCTTGTGGAGTATCTTGGGAGGTGTTCAAGGCTCAACTGGACCTGGCCTTGAGGAACCCATCTAATTAGATCTGCACTGACCTTTGGACTAGAAGACCTCTGGAGGTCTCTTTTGCAAATTATTTTCTAGTTCTGTGATTCCCAGGTAAGAAGATGGCACTTCAAAAAAAAATTCTCTATAACAGTCTGAGCATTTGTGGATCAAATGGATTCTTGCCTAATTCCAGTTTTGGAAAACTTCAGTTTAAATAAATGCTGAAGTAGACTGTAGTTGTTTTCTGAAGGCTGTCAAGATCATGTTGTATATTTTCTAGCACCTGGAAGGGCATTCATCTTGATGTGAAAATTATCTGTAATTATTTTACTTATAAGATCTTAGCCTTTAATAAAGCTAGTAACATAATAGAAAGTACTTGTCTAATTGAGGAATTAGCTGCTATACAAAACAGAAAACTGCTCATAAACATAGAGAAATACAGCCTACAAAGTCCCAAGCTATGGAGGAGAAGGTTAAAATGTTCTTCTTAGATATGCCCGTTCTGCTTTATTCTAGTTGGATAGAATTATACTTAAAAATACCACTAGAGTAAGTTGGGTTTTGTTGGGGGTTTCTTTCTAGAGTATTGCAGAACTCTCTTTTTATATCACATTAAGTTAATGCCTTTAGACTATTTTATTGCTCCCTATGGAAAAGGAGACACCGAACTTTTCCTTCAATAATAATCAAATGTTGTTGATCTTGGGATCCTAATCATCCTTTTGTGGATCCAGCCTTTTGGGTTTGGAATTTCCTTTCTCATCTTCTGAATTAAGAAATAAAAAGAAGCTAAAAATAATTTTATCTGAGAGCAGTGTATTTTTTGAGTTTTCTATCAGAAAATAGCAGTTTCCTGTCAATATCAAGGTTATGTTTGGTTAAAAATTCCCCAGAAACCGCTTTGGGAAAAATTAAGAGAAAGAAGCCTTTTCAGTGCCAATATTGTATTTATGCATTCAGTTTAGGGGTTTCTAAAAATAAAAGGAATCGTTTATACCTAAGGGGTAAGTTACTCTTAGGTTGGAGTATGTTTATACACATGTAAAATGTGTAATGTGTATCTGTCTTGATAAGTTTACATAAACATTTTCAGGGTGAACTTTTCAATAGAGAATTACAATAGCTGTTCAAATATAAACATGCTGTAAGAGACTTCTATATCACTGAATCCAATTGCATGGTATTATAAGCCTCTGCATAATTTAATCTCCTTCACTGTGCTCTATCTTAAAAGTAATTAGGCGTTCTATATGCAGTGCTCCAGCTATTCCAGAGTCTAATTTTTCATTATATGAAACTTTTTTTAAATTTCCAGTTAAAGCAGTTACCTAATTTAATTTTAATTGAAGAAAATTAAGTAACAGTTTATTAATATCTATTAGCTCCTTTCTCTCCTTGGCATTTAAAATACTCACTATAGAATATTGACATCTATTCTTGCCCTTCTTTTTTGTATGCAAAACAAGTCTGGGGTTTTTTTATCCTCTCATCTCATAATCTCTCACTTCTACTCATCCTGTTTTAGCTCCGCTGTGCCAGTTCCACTTTGAGTTGTTCTCTTTTAGCTAAGGCTCCCATAATGACCTACTACACTATGGATGACGTCTTACCATTAATACTTTTCTATTCCAGTTAACACTTCTGACTTGTATATTGTAGGTTTTTGTTTCCCTTTTCACAGCTGTCTTCCCGCTACTGTTTACTGATCCAATGGCCAAGTAAAGCTTCCTAGTCCTTTTCTTCATGGTTAGTTTTCTTCCAGATGATGAGCTTCCAGCTCATGCAAGAGGTTTTTTTCAGGCCCTTCAGTACATATTTTCACACATGGTGCTTTGAACTCATCACATTTCTCTTTGGTAATATTTTAGGAACTTTGTCATCCTTTACTGGGGTACATGCAACAAATTTAGCTAGACTGACATTGGCCCTTCTAGGTTAGAAACTTGCTGCAAATACTTTTTTTGTTTATGGGTTTGTAAGGATCATGTCTCCTGATACTTTAGATGGAATTATGCAACAGCTTCTGTTCCCAAAGTCTGCCACGTTTGTATGCTTCCATATTACTTCTTCTATACGATATCCTTTTGATTATGTACCTGTTTAGTTAATTTTCATATTTGGTAGAGCTGACTCACAGCTTTTTTTTTTTTACTTCAGGATGTTGTCTTCTTTCACAAATGGGGTGCTTTTTTGTTCTTTTTTTTTTTTAATGTATCTCAATTGAGTATATTTTCTGAGCAGAGAGAAACAGAGCAGTAATTCAAAATGGTATGTGTACTTTCAGGAGCAAATGTTATTCAATTAAAAGTTCTCTTACTTCTTCAAATACTTACAGCTTCAGACTTTATGTTGTAATCTGCAGTGATTACAAGTAATTAGACTGCATGTAGTGTCTGTGCATAAAAAAATACGTTGTTGAGACTAGGGTATTTCAGTAAAAACAGTAATTATTATTTCTGATATTTACTTAAAAGATAATTTGCACAATTTCTGGGTATTCATTTTGTAGAAGGGAAGTTCACTTGAATGCAGCATTTCATAACTTGTATGAAGTAAAAATGTACTGGAAACACTGAATGTCAGGAAAGATCGTCACTGGTGAAATGCATTTAAATTTTTCAGCTTTTATTACAAGGCACTTAATAAATGAGGTAACAGAATTAGAATTTAGTATAGAATTGTCTATATGATTCTACATGGATGCTAACTGATGGTGTCAAAAGAGCAGCAAGATGTTCATGGTTCCTGAACAAACTAGTTTTATTTTTATGATTGCTTTCTGAAATTGAAATTTTTAAACTAGAAAAAAGGTCAAGGTCGCTGGGAAAGTGAATTGCTACCAACTTGTGTTTTAAGACAGCATTTAAAATCAAAAACATTCTTAGAGTTTTTAATATTGTATTCTTTTTTATAACTTCAGTAGTTTTTCAAAATTTAATGCTTACTAGTGTAACTAAGGTTATCTTAACGGATATACCTAGCTTTGCTTACGCAGTATTTGGAAATAATTACTTTCTTGAGGTTTTGATTTGATGAACTAGTAAAATACTCCCTTTTAAGTATGCATATAAATGTTACAATCTTTAGTGGGATTAAGCACATTACTTTCTTCCCAAGACTGGATTGCAATGTTATGAGAAACAAATATAGATTTAATTTTGATTTTAAGTGTTTCATAATTTGGAACAAATTTTCAGAGTTTGTAAATACAGAAGTAACAAGAACAACATAACGAGGTACGGTTGTGTAGAGAGTGAGCAGTAGAAGCAAAGAAATCTTCTGGTGTAGATTTTCTGCCTGGTTATAGGGGTCACTCTGATCTCATTTCAAATCTGTGAGTTCTCCAGTCCAGTACCGCAAGAATATGTGGGTAGAGCATGCGACTTATTTATTCATAAATTATCAAAATAACCCAGTAAATTGGTGGCGTGATTGCTGTTGATTTTTCATTAGGCTGTGTTACCTAATACAGCAAAAAGGAAGACTTATTCTGGAGAACTGCAGAACCTTACAAGGCAGCAGGTGAAAAGACATGTAGTTAAGTGGTGTGGCAAAACACATTAGGTTTACTTATGTAGGCTATGAGCTGACCAGTGACTAGTGAAATACTGGTCTTGTTCTTGAAAACTTAATGAGTGGTGTTCACTGATGTTTAGAAGAGTATGCTAAAAACTACTGGGAAAGAAATAGAGAACAAAATACTGAGTATTCGCCTGTCTTTTAAACCCATTATATGATTGAATTTTTAATTTTATGCAGAGTTCATGTTCCCTTGTCTTGACAAGGGTAAGATCTGGTATGAGCAAAGGTAGAGAAGAGCAAAGGCTTCTGTAACTTCTAGCTGAGTGATGCCCCTATTTCACTTCTGTTCGTATTTGCATTCCTCTTGTGTTCTGCTTCTCTTATTTCTCCTTCCCACAATTAGGAGCATAGAGCTGGGAGAGGTGATGCTGTCCAAGTGATTGGCAGAGAGTTTAATGCTTGAGGTGCGAGTGAATTAAAAATGTAGACATGTTCTTCTATGACATAGCTTAGAAAAGAATGACAGGAAGAAAGAAAAAATCACTTGTTTCATTTGTAATAAATTCTTGATGTGAGGTGTATTTATCCTCAGCGTTCTAAGGTTTAACTACTGTTCCAAACAAGGAAATGGTTTGTCAAAGAAAGAATAATTAATTACTGATTTAAGTAAGATAGAAACATATTCAGAAACCAAAATGTTGCAGTGGAGGAAAGCGATTACTAGAGAAATACACTTTTTTTTGGTTCATTTAACAAGTGAGGCAAAGGAGAGGCAAATTCTTGTCTTTTTAAACTGTAACATTTTATATATGGTATTTTCATCATTGTACATACCTGATCACAGTTAATCAGTATTGATCACAATTGATCACAATTGATCAGTAAAGCTGATTGAACGATAAATCTGTTTTTGTGCCTTGTCTCCAGTCTGCAACACTCAATACAATTTCAGATTCCTCTGAGACTGGGTGTTAACACTGGGAAAAAGTGATCTGCCCCTTTCCTGCATTTTGAAAAAAAATCTGTCAAAATGATTGTTGCTACAGATTTTAGTATTCTTATATTCATGGACTAAAACATGTCCATATACAGCTGCTATGTTCCTGATGTCAATTTGTACTTTTCAACTTGCTGGTGTATATCCAGAATTTCTTTCTGTATTCTACTGGTTTTTGGCAACTGACTTACACAGAACTTTTCTTCCTTCTGTGGCCAGCAGCAACATTTCTTTTGAGTTCAATAAAGTACCATTGTGTCTTTAATGAAAATGTGAATTTATATGTGAGTTGTTGTGGACTGGAGAGGCAATTTTTATCAAGATACCTTAAGATGCTAGTAGAAAAAGAATAAGGATATAGTTATTAAGATTTATCAACTCTAAGAAAACTTGCTTTGCGCTGTTTTCTTACAGTGAAAAATGTTAGAGTTTGAATGATGACTTGGACATTCACCCTTCAAAAGTGATTGTGCAAACTGTCATCAAAAAGTCCAACAAAAGTCCAACAAAACTTCTTGCAGTAATTGTTAAAGTGATAGTAGTGTTTATTAGGAGAGCTGAAATAACAGGCAGCTTCAGCTGGTATGTGATACATACGTACTGGTTGTGATAGGGCAGTTAAAATTGGTGGTAGTAAAGCCGAGGCTCACAATGAATGTTAGTCCTGAGGTAATGATACATGTATTCAGCTGTTCTTGATTATGTCCCCTGAGCCTCGTAAGACTAGGCTGTCCTATCTATTGCTTTGAAGGCTAAACTAAGATACACCTCCGAATGAAATCCCCAGATGGGGCAATGTAAAGTCAGAGAAACATTTATGACTTTTCTGAGGGTGGTATCTTACCCTCTGAACTGTTATGTCTTATGAGTGACAAACAAATCATTCTGACAGCTTGGTTTTCTTTGCACATCTGAATGATGACAACATACTACATATTCTACATATATTATGTAATAAAGGTATCATGCATAACAATGTTACATATTTTATAGCAAAGGCTTTAATGGCTGGATGTAATTCCATAAAATTTGCTCTTATTATGTAGCAAAACTTTGTGTTACTTAGGAAACTTAAAAATACATTTTTTCAAATTTTGGTAAGATACGTAATATTGAAATTTCCCTTGATCACTAGTCTAATTCTGTTAATCTTCTGTTTCCCCAGAAAAAGGAAAAGAATTGCCTCCTTAATCTGTAATTTAGCAGGAAACATTGTCCATTAGGGACTTAAATTTTCGTATTTGTTTTAATCGGATTGAGTACACCTGCGCTGGAAAATGTCTAATATGGCAAGATTTTGGATGTACTCAATGGAAACCATCTTTGATATTTGTGCTTTTGGTTTAAAATCTTTTCCTTTAGTTGAAACGGTGTCTTCTCCAGTAGTTTTTGCTGAAATTGTGTTAGTGGACAGAATAGTGGAGTGCATACTTCATATAGAAATAAAAATGAACAGTTAAATAGTGAGCAATCTGTTTTGAGCCATCCTGAAATTTCTTGCAGGTATGCTTGAAAGGTTGTTAGAAACAGTTTGGGGGGTGTGGTGTTAATGACACAGAAGGAGTAAAGGATTGCATCATTTTACAGAATGTGGCAGAGTAAGGAGAAGAGGAAGTTTTCCTGGAGGGTAGAGGAGAACAACTGAAACATGAAATAACTAGTTTCATGAGGGTTTGTGTAAGAGAAAAAGGCAGTTGACAAGAGGAGGCAGAGAAAGACAATCTGGGGATAGCAATTCTGACAATGTAAGATGTTCAGTGTTCTACAAGGCAATGCAAAAAAGGGGGGTGTGTTGGGATTTTTTGTGGTGTGATGTCTTCAGGTTATATGGAAAGAAGTAGTTAACTCTTCAAATGTATGCATACCTTTTAAATGTTCTCTGCTCTTAAGTGGGAATACATGGTAAGTAAAAGTTACCAATTATAAAATACTTAGAATGACATTTCAGTGATCCTCGGATAGAGTACAGTTATTATTGTAGCCCTCAAATTTGAAAATCTTAACTTGGTTCTATGGAAGTTGCTTTTTACATATACTTCTTCCTGTTTTCAGGTCTTTGTTAATCAGTGGCTGAGATTTGAGTTTGTAATTTTGTTGCACAAAACCCAGCCTAGACTGAGTTGTTAGTTCTCTAGTTGATACTGGGCTTTTCATAGATCTGTGATTTATTTTTTTATAAAACTAGAAATGTAATGGCTAAGTTTGTTTATAAGGTGATAGAAGTCACAATTTGTGGTTTTACTTTTTTTCTTGGTGTCATGGGTTGACCCTGGCCAGATGCCAGGCACCCACAAAAGCCACTCACTCCTCTCTGCAGCTGAACAGAGGAGCGAAAATTTAACAAAGGGTTCATGGACTGAGATAAGGACCAGGAGAAATCACTCATCGAATACCATCAAGGGCAAAACAGGCTTATCTTAGAGATATAAAGTGCATTTATTACTAACAAAATAAGAGCAGGATAATGAGAAATAAAATAAGCCTTTAAAAACACCTTCCCTCCACCCTTCCCTCCTTACCAGCTCTACGTCCTACCCCAGCAGTGCAGGGAGACAGGGAATGGGGTTTTGGTCAGCTGTGGCTTCTCCCGCTGCTCAAGGAGAGGAATCCTTCCCCTGCTGCACTGTGGGGTCCCTCCCACAGGAGACAGTTCTCTGTGAACTTCTCTGATGGGAGTCCATCTCACAAACAACAGCTCTCTGCAAACTGCTGCAAGTGAATCCATCCCATGGGCAACAGTCCTCCCAAAACTGCTGAGCTGTGGGTCACTCTTCCACAGGGTACAGTCTTTCAAGGACAGGCTGCTCCAGCCTGGAAGCAGGGGCCCCCTCTCTCCATCGGGTCTCCCACTGGATCACAGCCTTCTCCAGGCATCCACCTGCTCCGGCATGGGCACCCCCTGCATGGTCTGTAGGTGNAGCTGTGGGTCACTCTTCCACAGGGTACAGTCTTTCAAGGACAGGCTGCTCCAGCCTGGAAGCAGGGGCCCCCTCTCTCCATCGGGTCTCCCACTGGATCACAGCCTTCTCCAGGCATCCACCTGCTCCGGCATGGGCACCCCCTGCATGGTCTGTAGGTGGATCTCTGCATCCCCTGTGGATCCCCATGGGCTGCAGGGGCACAGCTGTTTCACCATGGTCATCACCACGGCCTGCAGAGGAATCTCGGCTCTGGCGCCTGGAGCACCTCCTCCCCCTGCTTCTTCGCTGACCTTGGTGTCTCCATGTAGTTTCCCTCACAGGTTCTCACCTCCTCCTCTTCTCTGGCTGGAATTAAAACTACACCACAACCTTTGTTTTGATTTTTTCTTAAATATGTTCTCATAGAAGTATTACCTCCACTTCTAATTGGCCCAGCTTTTGCCAGTGGCACTTTTGTCTTTGGAGCCACCTGGGACTGGCTCTGCCGGACAGGTGGAAGCTTCCAGCAGCTTCTCATAGAAGCCACATCTGTGGGCCCCCTCTGCTGCCAAAAACCAAGCCACACAAAACCAACACACTTGGTAAGCATGAAAACCATGCCAAATTTCCATTTGACAAAGGTGATTTAAAAATTTTTACAGAATATTTAGATACGTTTTTTGAGAGGGATGTTACACTGAGGCAGAGTAACACTCACAACAATTTCCAGGTAGGATGCTGAAAGTTCCAGGGATTTATGGCTAGAATACTTCATAGTTTGCTTCTAGGTATGCCTGAAGCAGTGCAGCCATGAGTGAAAATTGCAACTATCTGACAGCTGTGAGTGACCTCAGTGAGGTGAGTCAGTGTCAAACCAGCTCTGTACCAGTATTCTCATTACAGCTGGTGCTACTTGGCACCCTGATGGCAGCCCCAGTGGAGTTACTGAATCAAAGCACCAGGTTGGTCTCCTTGTTTGGTGTGCAGTGCCAAGAGTTAGCTGAAAAACTTTCTGTTCTCCTGAAGAAACCATTTATTCTGGTTGAGTAAAATGTAGTTTCCACTGCTGACAAGAGATCATCATGTATTTACACACAGAATTTTCAAGTGGGACAATAGTGAAACATCAAGAGCAAGTATTATTATGTATACATAAAAAAATGCTGAAGCAGCATCAAAGCATCATTATATATCTCTGTGAAATTACTTGAATGATTGATGTCATATTAATGTCTGTGACAATGGAGAGAAATTAGATGAGGGAAAAGATTCTATTTATTTTGTAGATGCTGTGTTAATGCTTTACTTTTTTTCCTGTGTGGATCCCTCTCAACTGAATGAAGTAAAAAATAAATATTTTAATGAAGCGTTGCAGAATACCAGAGATTAACTGAAACCTGCAGAGCCTGAAATACTTTAGGAGACATTGAACTCTTTCTCATTCTACTCTTTCATATAGTTGAGAAGTGCAGATCAAGTCCTGTCTAGCAGAATTACTATGCTATGTGTCATAATACAATTAAATACTGTGTTATGACCTGAACAAAGGACCTGAACCCAAGGTTCTGTATTATTTTCCAACTGTGTTATTTCCCAAGAATTCTGCAAGCTTTTGAAGTTGTTGCACAAGAAAATTTATTAAGGCCCCACAACCTTAGTCGCTGTAAATAACTTTTTATTCTTTTTAAAATAGGTTTGATTGTCCATATTCCCAGTGTTCTTTCAAAATCTTATATATGCTTTTCTTGTAGAATGTCAAGATTACTAAAGAGGGAGTAAATGTGTTGAATATTTTGAGAAGACTGGAGATTGCTTGTCTGTAGCAGTTGGGAATTTATAAAAAAATTACCATGCTATTACCCCATACACACCCCCACAAGTGAGAACTAATATGACAGGTATTTTCTGCTTTTTTACATCCTCAGACCATGGTCTCTGAAATTATCTTAGCTTTCTACATGGTATCTTCAAGTCATTAAATATTAAACCCTGCAAGTCTTGTTTCTCCATTTATAAGAGAGGACCTAAAAGCTCTTCACAGTTTTTTTGTGTTTCTAAAATATTCTGAATATATAAAATGCTGTTCAAGTACTAGGTTTAAATATTTTCTCTTAAGCAAGTCAGTTTGGTTTAGCTAGGTTTTAACCTTCTAAAATTGCCTAAAATGATTACAATGCTCTCTATGTGACCCTTTGTAGTCTTAACAGCTTTCAAAGGTATCATCAAGACCTGATGTAAATCCCCATTCAGTCTTGCTACGTAATGTTTTGATATGCTCTCTCATCTCAGGCTTCTTAGAACTATAAGCTTGGCTGTTTTTCTTGGTATTTACGGATGTTCCCTGGTTTACCTTTTCTGCTTTTTCCACTAAGCGCTGTTTTTGCAATATACTAAGACAGAAAGGGTAATAGATTTTTGCACTGGGTAAGTATCGTCGTAGAACATAAATCCTCTATTGACCAAAGAAAACACTGGAAGACTGAAAAAGAAAGTGGAAAGAATTCTGCATACCTGGATAGAGCAGAAGGCATGTGACTGTAGGAAATAAAATTTTTTAACATAGTTTATTATTTAACAGTTCATTATTTATTATTTATTTGAGATTTTTCTGGAAAGTGGATTTGCAGATCATGTAAATAAAAACCTGAAGTCAAAAGGAAGTTGAGGGTAAATTAAGAATATTTTGAGAAATCCTGTGTGTAACAGGCAGTTTTTATTTGAATATAGGCATAAAGAATGGTAGACTAGGGAAGAGTTTTGTTATCTTCTAATAAATGTTCGGAATTCCTGGTAAAATATTTTAAATAAATGTGTCATGCTTATAATCTAATAGATTAGTCCTTGTCATCATTATCATCATTGTTACTATCCTATCAAAAAAGAGTTGATATTTGTATTTCCTTTCATAAAGTAATAAATCTTTCATTGCTGTGTACTTGGTTTGATTAATTGAAGTGTATCAGATAGCCAAGATGTTTAAAATTGTGTCTTTTGTTCCACAGAGAAGCAGGAATTCAGAGAACTGGCCTGAACATTGTAGTGTAGTCATTATAACATTTTATAACCAGTATGAAAACATCTGGTTTTAGTGAGGATTTATATTCAACAAGACGCCTATATCCACTATTGATACACACAAGGCAGTGCATAACAAACACGTTATATACAGAAGCTGTCATTTCACACAGCTGAAAGACTGGCATCAAATGTCAACCTAATCATTTTTCAATCTTTTTATTTTTATTTGCAAACTTCAGAATGTTTTCTAGCTGAAGCATCTCTCTACCAAAGAGTAAATTTCTACTTACTTAAAATTTACTTATTTTTTTAATTAACCTTTTCTAATCACAGAAGTTTGGCAGATCACAAATCAAAAGCTGTCCCAAACATCTTAGCTATCCACATATTTATGACTCATTTAAAGAAACGTAATAAAATTTCTAGCAAGAAATAAATATTGTTCAGAATCATTTTCCAGATCAGTTGGTAGAGCATTACTTGAGAGCTGCTGTCATGGATTACTGTCTACTGAGGAACTGGACAATGGCAATTTATAATTTTATCCAGGTCTCATTTATTTTCATCTCTCACATATGGAATTTTAAAGTTAATTCATTTGCATGAGTCATGAAGTTAGAAACACCTCCCAGTTGGAAAAAGTGGTACATATTTTCAAGAAAATTCCTCTCATTATATTGTGGAGAAAATACAATCTCAAAACTATATAATTATATAGCTTAAATTGGTTTAGGTGGATCATTGTGCTTTTCAGGAACTGTCAGTTCTTATTATGCTGAATAGTTGTATTCAGTTATGGGCTGGACAGAAATCAATTCAAAATTGTGTGCATGATCATGATATCCCTCATGGAAATTGTTCATTCACACTGTTTCCCAGGTTTTGTGCTATGTTTAATAGGTGGATTTCTTCTGCTCTAATGAGGAGAACATTGTGTAGCTGAATGTTCTTCCATGTGGTTGGATTCATAAATGTCTTCCTTTTAACGGAGCTTTTTCTTTCCACATGGAGGCAGTGGCTTCCTGATATGGGCAGAAATATGTTCTGTTTTGCAGCTACTGCTTAAAAACGTTGATTAATCTTTTTACGTCTGTGAAATTCATTGAGATTTTGAGAGACAGATAAAATAAATCGTGTAATTGTAAGTCACCTTATATAAAGGCAAAACCCAAAAGTTTGGAATTAGATATCCAAGAAAGCATTGGAAACCTCAGAGATCATAGATTCATAGGGTAGCCTGGACAGACCCATCAGGATTATTGAGTCCAACTCCTGGCCCTAGATAGGACACCCCAAGAATTCCATCCTGTGCCTGAGAGCATTGTCCAAACACTTCTTGAGATCTGTCCGGCTTGGTGCTGTGACCGTTTCCCTGGGGAGCCTGTTCCAGTGCCCAACCACCCTCAGTGGATACTGGGACCTGTGGAGAAGATGTGTTATCTTCTCCCTTGCCATTCCTCTTTTCTTTGCCAGTATAGGAATATTAAGAAACAACCACTTTAAATCTACGAAAGAACAGTAAGCACAAAAGTGCATGTAAAACTACTTTCTCCAATGATCAGGTGCTCAAATACAAATTACGCTGTGTTTTACCTGCTTATGATTCAGTGCACCTAATTCTCCCAGTTATTTTTAAAATGACAAATACCACTAGAAAGGTGTTTGGTCCCATGGCAGGAACTTGGAATTCTTTTCCTGGTGGGTAAATATTAACTACAAGGTTGTGCACTCTTGTTCCATTTTACCTGCTTCTCTAGGTCTGAGATCTATTCTTTCTTTTCTGCACCTTGGCCTCGCTTTACTAAGGGCTGTGCTAAGCAGGGCAGGTACCTTAGTATTCAGGACATTCCTGCGGAAGGTGTTGAGTTCCTGCATACTGAATAAAAAAAATTTTAGTCAGGTTTCCATTTCTTTAAGATCAAGCAGGAAGGGAGTAAAGAAGTTGAAGTAGCCACCGAGGGGTGGTTTGGACCAGTTTTCAATGTTGACACATGAAAATACATAAACTATTACTTTGGGAATAGCCCTATTGCTTCTGAGACAAGTTGAGTGCTATTATCTAATTCCTGCTATGCAAGGGGGAGAGATGGCATTGTTACAATTAAACTTGAGGCTATTTGTTTGTTACTTTCTTACAGGAAACAGATTCAACCTCTTCTAGGACAGTTTAGCCAGTCAGAGGGTCTGTTAATCTCATCTGGTGTTGAGCCAGGGACTCTGGACGGCGTTCTCCTGGATGCTGGCTGTTCTTCTTTGCAATTCGATACACCGGAAAGGGGTTTTTCCCTGCAGAAGGATGGACCTTTGGACATGAGGATGGATAGTGACAGGTACATTATAATAGAATATTTCTTCTTGAACATCAACAACTGTCTGCTCAGCAACCCCTGTGCATTTCCTTTCCTCTTAAAATGAAGACTTCTTATCACCAAACCACATCTAATTTTGCATGAGTATCCTGTCTTTCTTTTGCCAAAAAGCTTTTTTCTCTCTCAGTGCTCAGCCGTGGTTATTGTCTTTACCTTCTTTGAAGTAAGAGGAAAGTTCCAGTGATGAATAATTAAACCAGTAACATTTGATTAACTGTACCTTTGAATTGTAACATTTTTGGAGTGTATGGTATACAGTCACAGGAACATCTCCCTTTCAGAAGCCTATTATTTCCACAGTTTCTCAGCCTGCACTTGATCTGCAGGCTCACAGCTTCTTACTGCAGTCCCTTTCCTTTTCTGCCACACTTACTATTTGTGGAAACTGCACTTGAGCAGGTTCAGTTGCTCCCTTAGGAAAGGAGCAGCGTCCCTCTTTTGTGCAATGACCATCTGATCCAGTTGCTTCTCTGTGAAAGGAGTATTATAAAAATAAATATATAAAATCCTGTCCATTGTATCTGCCAGTTTAAATCAGATAGCTACTTTGTTTTTAACATGCTAATATAAAGTTGTCTTTCATGTCCATATATTTGTTGTAAGTTTTACTTACCAAAATTATAAGCTTCCTTTCTCTTTGTGTAGGAGGCACATCAGTCTTACTTACTTGTCAAATTAATGATTACTGAGTAAATCACCTGTATTTAAATTTAGATTGGTGTTTAGTACTTTGAAGAACTTGAAAATCAGTCGTGGAATGATCATTTCCACTTATGCAGCATTTTTCATCTTCAGACAACCTGATGTATTTCTGCATCATTTTGCTTTTTGCATGAGCAACCGAAGATCTGTCTTGTGTGGATGATGGCTGTAATTGCATGATGCATTACATGACAGAGAATGACAATTTTTTCTTGGTGTTTTGATGAACCTGGAATCTTAAGAAATGCCATTTCTTTCATTGCTCATTTGTTCTTTCACTGCTCACAAAGAGCCCATGGGAAGCCTCAGTTTCTAAGGAATTAGCTTACCATATTAATGTTAAGTCTTAACACAGCAAATTTCATGATACTTGCTTTTTCTGGTTTTGTGCAAAATGCTCCCATGATTCTCCTGGGATTCAGTCCTCAGATTTCAAGAATCTGAACTCCAGGCTTAAATATAAGTCTGATGCATCATGAGAAAACAAACACAGAACAAGAGCATAAGAACAAAGGATACCTGAGGCATAACAAAAGCCTTACACTATGGTTGTTGCTATGATACTACTTGCCTCTAAGTTTTGTTATCTTTTGTAAGATGCTGCAGGGGAGTAAAAAATGCCTGAAAGAGAAGAAGGGAATCTAGAAGAGAATTTATTAAGTATGCTTTTTCTGATTAGTCAACCCATAGCTGAGGTTCATAAAATACCTTGAACTATTTCAGTGGCAAATTGACAAGAGATTTAGATATATAGATTGAAGGCTTACACTGTTTAAATTGTAATAATTCCTGTAATTTGTATTACTAGGTCATTTCTATTATCTCAGAAGAGTATTTATATATAAATTCTTATGCCTTTTACTGAAAAGTAATATTTGATTATCTTCATTAGCAATTGTTTTCATAGAAGGAGATGTGAAAGAAAAGATCCTTGAAATCGGTTCTGACTAGAAAACAACATATGATGCAAGGTGGCTAAAATGAACCCATAAGAGGCAAGTTTATATTCTAAAGCTGGCTAAATAAAAAGGTCACACATAATTTCCATCCTAGCACGATACTGGAATATATTTATTCTTGTCACCTTATTAAGCATAATTTATGATAATACTTGGAAGTTAAAACTGTTCTAATTGAAGTTAAGGAACAAACTCCATTTAGACCAGCAAGATAAAGGATTTAAAAGGTGCAAGCTGTTTTCACAGAGTTGCCATCTCCTATTTGAAAACCTCAAAGGCACTTGTATGCAGTGTGTGTGTTTGACTTTATGTCTCAACGCTATGAAGCTTCACCTCTTGTCAATGAAAACTGACGTCAGTGAACTAATTGGCTCTTCTCGTGCGTAGGTACCCTGACATGCCCACCGCTGCTGATGTTGTGAATGCTTTAGATCAACAGGCGCTTGCGTCCATCCTGAGAACATACGGGGAGGAGAGGCACGCTAAGAAAATCGCTTCAGCCATCGTTCAGGCACGCAGCATATACCCCATCACCAGAACTCAGCAGCTTGCAAGCATTGTTGCAGGTACCCTCATTAATTCTTCACAGTGGCTGCTGAGGAGAAAAAAATATTAATCCCCAAAGTCCCAGAGGGATCTATTTGTACTTGAAATCATGCAGGATCTAATCCTGCCTATTCTGCTCTGATGTCAGCTCTCTTTTTCTTTTTTTTTAAGCTTCCATTTTTTGTATTGTAGTTTGACAATTAGTTTAATAATAGATTTAACATTAAGTGATTTATCATTTTGTCAACCAAGTTGAACCACAGAATGACAGCAGCCTTGGGTATTCTTTATCCTGGCTATTGATAAACTTTCAAATATCAGATATGTCGTATCTCTCTTAGTTTTAAATTTCTGTATTTTAGTATTTTGAGGGGAGGTACCATGGCAGTTTCAAATTATGAGTGAAATCAGATAATTTCTGTCTTTTTAAAGAATCAGGAAGCACAAAGCAACACATGGCTTGCTTTACCTTGTGCATGCCAACTAGATCAGCCTGAAGCGACTATTGAAACACTTCATCTTCCTTGCTCCTCGCTGTAAACAACTTGAACAAAATGCACTTAGGCAGGAACAGTGCTTACATCAAGAACCTTTACATTTGTGTTCTGAAGTAAAAATTTTCAAGGAAAAAGATAAGACACGAATCATCTTCATCAACATTCTAATACGTAGTGTCAGGATGTTTTGTTTTTTAACCAAATGATGAAAACCACTACATCTTGTCACGAATAAGTCTAAACTGCTGACTTTGAATATAGACCTTTAAAATTCTAATCCAAATTTACATTTTCCAGAGAACAATGTAAAACATTTTATCAGTATCCTGAAGAGTATTAAAAAATGTATGGTATTCTTAAAAATTTGTATTACTTCAACTGGAAGTCTAAGGCATCATTAAATTTAACGATGGACAAATTAAAAGGTTTGGATTTGTAGAAGTCAGGATACTTTAGCAAAATGTCCAATCAACCAAGGCCCAAACTTTAGCTGATATGATAAAAGGACCTGAAGGCGCTGCTTGCTGTTGTAAGCCCCTGCTGTAAATATAGTGAATACAAGCAATCTTAAAAAAAATCAAAGAGCTAAAGCACTATGTGTCTTTTATAAACCTTACATTTTTAATACCATCATTAGCAATATCCTGAAATAATAATTTTGGTCTTTGTCATATATGTCTCATGCTTTTTGAAAAACTGTTGATTAAGACAGTGTACCACTACTGAGTTTGAAGCAACCATATCACTGTGTTAAAGATATAACGTGTTATGTGTTGTAGACAAGCAACTCAGTAATTCTGAAATAATTTTGTGCCATAGTTTAAACTAAGCAAATAAAAATACTAGTGTGTAAAAGACAGCGATTGAAGCTCCCTTCATGTTTAATGTGCTGCATGTGAGTCATCAGTTAATGGTCACTTTCTTTGACAATGAGAAGGATTTTTTGTTCTCACTTTAAATTTTCTGCTGTATTTGAAGAGCTTCTTGATACATGAGTCAGGTTTGTATCAGGTAGTGTACATGCCAAAAACAATGAGTCCAGCACACATCTGCCAAGACAATAAATATGTATGTTTTGTGTGCCTTTTTTGGAGTACACAAGTAGTTATAACAATTTTAGAGCTGTTACACTGATCCCTGTTTGCATAAAACTTCTTACAATTTTAATTGGATTCATCCAGTAAGGAAGCACTATGGTGGATCCTATTGGTTTTTGAACTGATTAAGAAAACCTTAAGAAAATTTTTGGTAATTGTGATATATTTTGACTCATTTATCATCTATCATTAATATATATTCTTACATGAAATTATATTGGTGAAGTTATTGGGATAAGCCAGAGTTAAAGTGCCAGACACCACAGCTACAGGAACCTCTTGATGGCACAGCCCAAAAAAACACTGACTAATTCAGGACTTTACCAGAGTAAAATTTATGACCTATTAGTTAAATGTTATGTCCTTTAAAAAATAAAATATTAATTAGAATAATAAAATCTTGCATTTTAGATTTTGCAGATTCTTTGCAAGCCTGATTATCTTCTGGAACAGGATCATTATTTTTGCCTAGAATAGGAACCAGAACACAAGCAAAAATATCTAGCCAGTGAGGCTGGGTATTTGTCTTTTTCTCTGCTGGTGTCAGTAGCTGAGAATTTGCGTAGTGTCCATATTTCTGTCTCGTGTTATTGATTACTATGGCTTCAGATTTTCTAAAGCTCCCAAGTTTTATCTTAAAGTCCAGCTGATAATCAGAATCACAGTGAATCTAGATTTGGACCAACCTGAACTTGGAAAATTTAATTTCTTTTTATAGAATGCTAGACTTCTGGTCCTTCCTACCACCCTCCAAAAGGTTAGAACATGTATTGCAGTTGCTAATTGATTGGGAGATAAAAGTGAAGGATTTAGTTTAAAAAAACCCCAAGCAAACAATACAGCATTAAAAAATTTGTCTTTCTCATTGTGTTTATAAATATTATCCAAAAGGCTTCTGATCTGTTCAAATAAGATCTCTATGAGCTACGGAATCTGCAGTAGGAGAAGTTTTTGGTTCAGCCTTGTGAACAGCATCTCTTCCTGCAGCACAGTCGAACTCTTCTAAGTGTTTATAATCTTCACAGAGCTATTTGCAACATTGAATGCTCTGTAAATACTAAAAATCAGTAGTTCTCAGCTGAAGGGTTGTGAATAGATGTGTGGAAGTTAATTAAGAAGCACTTCCTGATGTCTTTTGTTGTACCTCACTGAGTTGTTTGGAAACAACAGGTCTAACTGCATGTGCAGGAAAACTTGTTAAAAATGGTGAAATTTTAGAAAGTAATTTTCATATGTTTTTCCTGTACAACTGATGATCTATTTTGATTTCTTTTCAGTGGGCAATATACCTTGTTATCTATTAATTTTTGTCCAATTTTTTTTTTTCTGAGCGTTATTTGAATGCATAATCTATTCACGGACAATTTTGAGGTCACGTAATCATTTGGCCTTAACTTGAAAGGAGTTGATGATGACATGTTAAAGAAATTTGAAAAGTTTAAAAAGAACTTTAATCAGTAAAGTCAATTTCATTCAGACTGGTTCACTTTTACAGACTTTAATTATCAGTTTGGAAATTGTAATATTGCCTGAATTTCAGATGGGTGTGAATTAACACTGTACTGAGGGAGCTTAGACAAAATGACATTAGTTGCGTCACAGAAGCTTATTAAATGCAGTGCTAATTCAACAGACGAATTCCTGCAAACAGGTGCACGATCTGAATTAATTTTTAAACTCTCCCACTCTCTTACACTCTGGGGACTTTAATAGTTCATATTGACAGGCACAGCACATTGCTAATTTCATTCACAAGCTTTTAAAATTTCAATATATTTCAACATGTGAACCTATTAGATTTTTTAAAGTGTAAGTATCATCAGGGCATCCTAAAACTAAAAATGGTAATTTCTCTCACTGGGATTTCAAACCAGTCATCTAGCCAGAAGCGTGGTGTTTTTATGAATGAAATTCCTTTTACAAGCTTCCCATACAGGTTTTTTTTTTATGTTTTTGTACATTGAACAGCCAGTTACCAGAAAGGATTTTCTTTAAGTGTCTTGGTAACTGGAGGGGCCTGGGTGAGAGATGATGTGCCTGAGCAGAAAGCACAAATAGATTTTTATTTAACTAAAGTAGAGGAGTAACATTGATAGGAGAATTTTTCATCATACACAACTGGCAGTCAATGGCTGTTATAAGGGTTCCATTTTCAAAGAATCTATTTATAGGTGTGTAAAGAAACATGGAAACAGATACTGTGCCAGTTAGTACAAGCTTGGTGTCAGTTTCTTGGGACACCTTATGTTCTGTGATTTTTAGTTCTCCTTTTAATTTAGGTCTCTCACCAAAATGAGCTTTGTGACTTCTACAATGAGAGTATATATTCTTTTTATGATTCATAGTAAATACAGAATATGTTCTCAAGGATAGAAATTATATTCACTAGCTAGTATAACTTTTTCTGGAGTTTGTAAATGATGGAGAAGCCTAGCTCCTGCAGGCTACATCTATTTACTCTGTTTTGTGAGAGAGCTTCAGGCCACAAATTCCCATGCAGTCGTTTGTTGGGAGAAGTCGATCCTGTTGCCACTTTCTGTCTTGAAGGATTCAGACTATAAGAACTGGAAGCAGCCACAGCTACAGTGGGTCTCTTCAGTGAATTTAGGAGCTGTTAGCTTTGGAGATCAGAGGAGGTAGGGAAGGTAGTTAGGAAAATCAATTATGCAGAAACATATCTTAGGGACATAGCATACAGCTATGTTAACAGCTTTGTTAATAATGATTGAATTTTAAAATCCTATTATTTTTCTCTACCTTTGCTGAATACTGACATTGCTTTTATGCTTGTGATACGCTTTGTGAACACTTAGGCTTTTTGACATAGGTAAAATCTTATCTTTAAAACTCTCAAGAATTCCACTAATAAATTATTCTGTACAAGCATATTATGGGTAATGATATCTCTATTAATTTTTTTCAATCACCTGTGCAAATGTGAATTTAGACAACTAGTTTCAGAGGTACAGTATTCCCCTCTTTTACTTCACTGTGTAGAATATCAGTTACTTGATTATGAGCTGCGTTTACTTGAAACTCCTTGCTTGATTGTGTTGTAGCTTAGCACTGACATGAAATTAGGGCATTCTAATACGTACATACCAGTTGTATTGCCTCTTGTTTAGCAAAATAATTGTCCAGTTATGTGCTAGAACTATTCATTCTATTCTGGTAAATTTACCTTTACCAGACTCCTGTGCTCACTTACATAATAGATTATAAATTTACTCGGGTTTCACAGATCTTATAGGATTCTTGCACTTTAGTCCCTCTGATCCATCAAATCAGGCTTCTCTAGCTTTTTGCTCTGTACTCATGTAATGAAAGTTCAAGCCTAAAATACATTAAATATTGATATAATTAAGTTTCTATCAAAATTTTGGTCTCTACAAAAACTTGTTTCACTCATAAGAATTTTGTGCATCTAATAAAAAAAATATTTAATCTGGTGATTTTAGGTCTGACAAACCTTGAGACATTCTGCTGTATAGACACATGAAAACACGAGAGTATCAACTGCATTTTCTAAATTTCTCAAGGTATTTTTGTGAACATTTGAAGAAACACGGGTGTAGTGTTCAACAACTGCTATTCCCAAACAAGGATACCTCTTTTGAACGTCCAGTAATTCACTGAAAGATAGTTATTACCATGTAGACATTGTCTTCAGTTATATCTGCCTGTGAAGAAATGCAGTTATTTAAAAGTCAACAGGTAAAATTGTGTCCACTGTACATTAATTTTTTTTCTTAAAAGCACAACACAACCACAAATACCGAACTGACATTGATTACACTGAGCTATAAGGTGAGACTTATCTATCCTATCTTTTTTTTCTCTATCTTGATTTCAGCCATTATTTTTTAGTTTAAATTTGTGATAGTTTTGGAGAAGGAATTTCTCGAAAAGATTCTAGGGAAAAAATCCCAACACTTAACAACAAACCATCTTAATTTAATAGGGTTTACATTCAGAGATGTGAATTCAAAACATAAAATAAAGATATGTTACCAAGAAGGAAGCTCACTACTCAGGGTTCAGTTTTGACTATGCTTTCCTTTAAAGTCATCTTGCATGAGTGGATGTCAAGATGTAGAAATATTAAGTTATTAACATGCACCTTTTTAAATGTATGACAGGTGCTTTTCCAGCATCAGCACTCTATGCACGAAAAGACTTGCTTCAGAGACCTGCGCATGTTGCTACTAAAACTTTTCAAGGCCTGCGAATATTTGTAAATGATGAGCTCCATGAACTCTTCCTAGGACTGAAGACAGCTGAGAAGTTTCTAAAACCTGGAGGTCGCCTTGTAGCCCTCTCCTTTCATTCACTAGAAGATCGTATTATCAAACGTTTTCTTCGTGGAATTGACATGACAGAAAAGTACAATCTTGGCTCAAAGCAGAAGATAAGACAGGCTCTGAAAAATTCCTCCGAAGGAGAAGATACACAAGAATCTCCCTGTGGAAAATCCAACTCAAAGTGGATTTTTATACAGAAAAAAGTTATCACACCCCAGGCCAAGGATATTCAAACAAACCCAAGAGGAAGGTCGGCCAAGCTAAGAGCTGCTATTAAACGCTAAACCAAAATATGTGATTATATGATTGTATAATTTACTTAAATTTTATTTTCCAGAAGGCTAACTGGACAGATAGTATCAAACTGAAAAAATAAAATGAAGGCTGTTAGAAAACATTTCTTTCTTACCTTTGTGCTTCTTTTCAATTCAGAAGTAGTAGAGCATGAAAATGCAAAATAAATGCATATAAGTGGGTGTCACTAATTATACAAAAAAGACATGTTTTTTTAAAAGAGCATCAAACACCAAGTTTATAAAAATTGCAGGTTTGATGCATTTGTAGTATTCCCTTTAGATTAATTTCAAAATCCTGAGATTAACAGTCTAAAATCAGTAGCTAATTGAGACAGACATACATTTATGGGGATGGATTTCACATACGTAATTCAGATGTCTGGTTTAGTCTAGAGTAAGTTTAAACTAACCTAAGAATTCTTGTTATGTACACATTGTCTCTGTATCCCAGCTAACTTGTTGCATGAATGCCTATGGGACAAGAGTTAATTCTTAAATAAAGTGACATCAGTATGTCATGTTCTATCCAGGAATTTGGAAATGGACTCTTACCTTTTTTTAAATAAGTATTTACTTCTGAGTGGTCACCTGGTTGTTTAATGATTAATAATTTTAAATAATAAATGTATTTTGGGGGAAAAAGGTGTTCTTAAAAAACCACTGTTGGCACTTGGACACTACAGTAAAACAGTCAGATTTGTACTTGATCATCTGAATTTCTTCCTGCAACCATAACTTCTGTGCGTAGATCCACTACAGCTTTTAGGTGTTGATGGAATTATAATTAACCCATCAAAAAAGCAGTGTTGTCGGTCTTATGAAATATTCTCCGTTGCTGGTGATCGTCTATTAAGAGGTAATATTAAATTATTTTAGGAAAGGCCCACTCTTAACACCAGCTTTCTGTTTGGATGCTCTACTAGGTTGTAGAACATTTAACATAATTACTTTTGTAGTTAATACGAATTAAATTTCATTTTGGTTTTATATTTTATCTTAAAAGACCACTGGTTTTTGAGTTTTATATGCTAGAAATGAATGGAAAATAGTATAAGTTTCAACTTCTTTGGCCTCTGACTCATCTCTTCAGGAAAAAGTCTCAATTTAGATAATCAAATTGGTACCAGGATTTCATTTGTGATGTCTGAAACTTGGTTGGTAGAATAAAAAAATGCAATTTCTGACTCAGCTGAATGACTACTACACTGGCTTTTGAACAACTGACTGGATCATTCTGAACTTGATTTTCATCAAGCATTCTCTTTGTGTTGATGTAAATGATTCCTTCACGGTAGTTTTTTGGGTCATATTGACACAACTTGATATTTAGGTTCACTGTCTGTAATATACAGCATGGTGAAATAGCTGGATATTGTTTAATTCCTTGGTAAAGGTAAGTCATATAATGTATTCTTAGGTATAGATGATAACATCCATCACTAATCTGAAATAACAGTTACATGATAATGGGCATTTCATTCTTTTCTGAAATTTCAATGTTTTTCCACTAGCTTCATTATACATGCTACTTAAATAAAACATTCCACTTCAAATAATATTACTTACTCTTGTCATCTTTGACACAACAGACTGTACCCTAAATAGACATTTTTTCGTGCAAACATTAAATATAAATAGCTGAGGTTATTTTTAGCTAAGGTTTCATACTGAAATGTATTTCAATTGTAGATTTGAAAAATTGTGCCTCCAACACAGGCTTAGAAGAGTCGTAGTGCCATGCTGTGCATTGTTCAGGACACACTTCGGGGAAAAACCATCCAGTATAGCAGAAACTGAGTATTAGCACCTCAGAAATTGTATGAAAGAATTAAAATTCCTTATGCTTAAAACAATGTTTAAAATCCACACTTCTCATACCTAAATTCAAAGACACAGTTTCTTAGGATAATTGAACTACTATTTGCCAGGTTGTGTAAATACCCTCCCTTATTTAGGGAAAGGAAGGGGCTTTTATTTGCCTTTAGGTTGGAGTTGCACAGCCGTGACAGTATATAATTTGTTGAGTTTTCCCCTTTAGAGGGTCTGTTCTCTCCTCTCAGCATCTCCTCACTTTCAGCTTTAAACCTGACATATGCGGAGTCCTAGAATTTTAACCTCTGCTTGCCTGAAAAAAAACCTTCTGGTTTCCCAAAAGACCTCTGGTTATATTTGGTTAAAATATTCTTATATCTTTAAACATTTTATTTCATTTCATTTCATAAAAAATAGGGACTTTTAGTTTAAAACTATTTCCCTTTGTCCTATCACTGCATACCTGTGTAAAAAGTCAAAAAGTAAAAAGAGGAGAGATTTAAATTACATGGTGGTGAGGATCTAGAACAGGTTGCCCAGAGGAGCTGTGGCTGTGCCATCCCTGGAGGTGTTCAAGGCCAGGTTGGATGGGGCTCTGAGCAACCTGGTCTAGTGGAAGGGGTCCCTGCCCATGGCAGGGGGGTTGGGAATAGATGATCTTTAAGGTCCAGTCCAACCCAAACCATTCTGATTCTGTGACTTAGTAAGTGACATTAAATTTTGTGAAGGGTATTAGGCATTTATCTTTTTAGCAGAACACATGTCTACAGAGCACACCTTAAATTTTTCTGATGTGGTATATGTGACATGTTACTGAAACTAAACTGGTTTTTTGCCACAATCGAAAATTACATTTAAGAAGGAGATGGTATCTGGTGGAAAATGTCTCACTGAAAACCAAGGCATGCTATCAAGGTAAAAGTTATGTATCATTTCTAAAAACTTCCCTCAACCTAAGCAATGTACATTTTAATACAGCCAAATGCAAGATTATCTATCAAGAAAGAAAAAAGATTGTAGACTGTGTTTAGAGGGAATATGACAAGAATATGGTCCTGTACACAATGGGAAGAGTAGAAACATCCAATATATGGAATAATTGTAGAGAACATCAAGTGGTAGTTATGGAGGACAGTGTTGCTGCCATACAATATGTGCATGCAGAGCATGTTGCTAAAGAGTGTATCTTTTCATGTTAGTACTTTAAAAGAGTGGAAAAATTTTTAAAAGGATAAAACCCAGCTATAAGATTATTTGTATGCATTGCAAACATGCTTCCTGTTGAATTTACTAGACAATAGGATTTAATTAGTTAATCCAAGTGAGTGTAAATTTGGTATGCTGTCAGAAGTACCTGCCTGGTAAAGAAATTTGCACAGAATAATTATTTGAAAAGTAAACACACCTATCCTGTGGCTAAGATATTTATAATAAAAAAAATACTTTTTGAAAACGTAATTTAACAGTATAAGCACAGTTGTCTGCATTTATAGGCCGTGAGGGCCTACTGACAATTACTTCCCTATTGCTTCCTAAAGAAAAAGAATCACTTTCATTGTTTCATAATGCAAGTAATATAAAGAATTAATATCTCTTCAGTTTTGGTTGGTTTGGGTTTTTTTAGCTTTCACAGTTGAGTATTTTATCAGTAGTCTTTTATAGTCACATTTGCCAAGATTACCACTTGACTTGAAAAAAACCCCAGTCTGAAACATGGGTTTTTGTAAAGATGTATGGAGGTATTTGATAGATGGAAGCTGGAAGGAAAGGATTCCTAATGGAGTATGAATGGGAAAATGCTGACTTCAGTGAATGGTATTAGCAAGTGCCTCTTCCAGTAGCAAGTGTTGTATCAGATGTTTTGCCTTCTGCTTTCTAGAGTAGGATTTCTATGATTATTGATGATTCATATAATTGCTCTAAGATTACTTTTTGTACTGGAGAAGACATGGTATTAATTGGAGAGTTTATGCTCCTAAACAGTGTAACAGCACAGTGAGAGGAGCTATGCCCTCAGGAAAGGTGATGTGCAGGGGTGGGAGGATTGCAATAAGAAGTCTTAGATTCAGATTGTTGGTGATTTGATTAATTTAAATTTTAAAATAACTTAGTTGTTTTAAATAATCAGTCATGACTCATTGTTTTGAGTATCACTGTGCAAAAGTACTGGTGAAAAATGAGACAAATTTGAATAAACAGAGAAGTAATGAACTCATAAGTCAGTTTTTTGCTGCCCAACTTACTTAACATCTTTACTTCTAGCAAGAGTAAGGAAGGGGTTCAGACCTGGTTTTCTTGTGCCTCAAAACTTCTCAAGAAAGAGCCCTTCAGTAGTTTTAGTACCATTTACACCAGGATTTTGAAGAGCATTCGGTGGAATATGGGAATCAGTCTTTATATCCATACATTTACTTTTTCATAAAGCACTTGCTTAAAACTTATCTGTAAGTTAGAATAATATGAAATTAAATTCATGAGTCTTTCAGAAATATAATCAAATGCAGAAGCCTTTTTACACTGGAGTTATACTGCAATTAAAGCAGGATTTTGTGGATTAATTAAGACTTCATTGCTGCAAGTGAATCTTGCAAATAATTTAAATGAATGCAGAACAACTTCTTCCCTTCCCCTTCACCCAGCCCTTGTAGAAGATAGAACAGAAAAATATGTTTAATTTAAAAGAAATAAGCAGTAAAGTTGAAAAGTTTAAAAAAAATTTTATTTATGAGGTTGATATCCAATTTTAATAAAATTTCCTATATGCAGTATTCTAATACTTTTTCTGTTCATTGCTTAATTTTGCCTGTTTTGGGATAAGCAGTAGCAGTGAGAGAGCTCAGTGTCTGTACATGGACATAGAGCATGGTTTCTCATGCATAAAGATGTAATAGTGGGAGGGTATATATGCTTCTAAAATATGATCTGTGTATTTTCCCCTCTGTCTCCTTTGGAGTTAGAATTGTGTTTGCCATTCTGGATCCTCTTTAAGCTTATTTCAGGTGAATGAGAGGGAAGGGCTTTTCTTTTTTTTGGTAAACTGTTATACCTGTCCTTAGAAGTTTATTAAAATTAATGTTGTTTAATACTTTTATACTAGACATATTTCACTGATGATATGCCACGTTTTTCAGTATTGCTATTACATCACTAAATCAGGAAAAGGGGCAAATATTTGTTCATGGGAAATCAAAGCTAAAAAAACAGAGCAAGTCATCAGTTGTCTAAATTTCTTACTGTACTGACGTAGGTATATTTATAAAAACTAAAATTTTTTTATTGTACCTTGAACTTCAGGCAAATTGTATTCTTCCTGTTGCTTTTACAAGCCTAATTTGATTGGTTGTAATGGTGAAAAGCAAGCTGGAGGGTTTTTTTAATTCGTTTTTATGGTTGCAAGTTTAAACTTGACAGCTTGTTTATAGATGTCTTTTTAAAGAAGAAAACTGGAGATACAGCTCCCTCTGTCTGTCCTGGGAGTACCTCTGCTCTCGCGTCTTTTGAGAGCACCTGCAAATGATCATAGGAAGAGCATGTTTATTATCAACATGAAGAGGCAAGATAAAAACATGGGGATAACTTGTTTTACAGGTCAGTAGTTGTTTTAAGTTACGCTAACTGAAATTTTAAAAGAACAAAGGTCATGTTCTTATCTGAAAATACTTCAGTGAAGATACCTAATTCAAAAGACAGAAAAACAAACTTGTGCAGTTTCTCAAAATTTATAATTAGATTAATATTAGAATAAAATACATATGTATAAAAATTCTATCTACTCTTTAATGCCCATACAATTTTTGCAGACATAATAGTGGCAAATATACTTCACATTTTTGACCATTCATTTAAAAAATATGCCTAAACAGTGAAACGTTAGGGAATATGACAGAAACTGGAATGAAAATAAATGACACTATATAAATCACATCTTAAAATTCATACATGCTGGAGTACCTAAATAAAAACTTAGGTTTTATGTACTCCATTGTCATCTCTTCAGTTCCAGTCTATGAATGTGATTCTGGCAAAGAAAATGCAGTCTGTGTACTGAAGGTATATTAGAGCTCAGAATGGGTTTCTGCTAGAACTTCATATTAGCTGTAATTATACTAATAATATTAACATAGCAACATAGCATTAACAAGGTTATACCACGAGTTAGTGACTGGAAAAAAAGTCTTGAAGCATCATGGTAACTTGTACACTAAAATGTGTGGAAGCTTAGTAACCACTTAGTCATCAACAATTCAGGATAGAAAACCTTTTTTAGTTCAAACTGTATTTTAAGCTCATCCCTCCATATCTTTCTTGTGAATTGTATAGGTACTTTTTTTAATCACGTAGTTTCACATGGAAGAACATCTCTTGTAGACTTTGCTAAGAGCTGAAATAAGAAGTATTGACAGTCTTGGCTGATAAGTATCTGAAAATTGAGATATCATAAAAACTGTTTTGTAATATAGTGCAAAAGTTATATTCTCAAGAGCAATGACATATGCATGCCTGTTAATACATGCACAGTCTGTGAGCCTAATCCTGCAGCCTTTACTTGTGGGTCCAGCTTTGTTATGGAATGATAGAATTGTTAAGGTTGGAAAAGACCTTTCAGGTCATCAAGTTCAACCGTTAATCCAGCACTGCCAAGTCCATCACTAAACTGTGTCCCCCAGTGCCACATGTCTTTAAATACCTCCAGGGACAGTGACTCAACACTTCTTTTGGCAGCCTGTTCCTGTGCTTGACATATGTACACCATATTTCTAAAATGTCCCATTTTTCATAGTTGTGATAGAAATAAAAATTGAAATCTTGGTAGGCAATGAGAGCTGGCAGAGCAGAGGTTAAGGTCACTAGGCTGATTGTGGGCCTCTCTGGAAGCAGAAAGGACTTGAAATTCTGCAAAACAAGGCCACTGAGTATGGGGCAGTCCAGGCCGACTGCCAGCGCTTGTATGATAGTGACTAAATGTGATAATGCTGAATTAAAACAGTTCTTGATGTGGAGGCAGGTTCACTGGTATATAGTATACTGCATTCCAGAATGGCTTAGTAATGGTGACAGTGGGTTTTAGAAAACTAAATTTAGGAAAATAATAATAAAACAATCCTTGGAATTGAAGCTCGTATATTTCTTTTAACTGCCTCTCTTTGGGAGGGCAGAAGGATGACAGAAAAATTATTTGAGAGGAAAGGGTATCTAGTCTCTAGTGTTGCTGTGCCTATTACAGATATAAGAAGTTTCCACTGTTGTAAAAAACATGGGCTCGATACCTTAACAGCACATATCCTATAGTTACCACTGTTACTGGGGCTATTAAAAACTGACAGGTGATGTGAAATTATAAAATATTAGATTAATTAAATGAGCTTGGCAAATGCCCTGCCATGTATTTGTACTGCAATTAATAGTAATCTAAAACAAAGGTAATTAAGGGATGACTAGGGATTTGTCACACCGGCCTTTACACCAGGACCCTGCCAATTTTTCATGTGTGCATCTTAAGTAAACACAGCAGCATTGAGCTGCAGCCCGCACACCTGGGCAGGAACACTTCTGTAGCCGATAGTGTGATGACTGACATGGAGATTAAAATCTCAGCCTCCCCTTAAAGTGTTCCAATATCTTACTTTTTAGAGCACTGACTTAATGCTTTATTAATAGAGCTCTCGTTATTTGGAAAAGAACATATCGCAAGCTGAGCGTAGGGGGTATTTTCTGGTTGCTGTTTGAACTTGATAACTTTTGTTCCTCCAGGCAAGCTGACTATTGTTCTTTTAAAATTAAGTGAAACCAGCAGCAGCAGTCAACATTTGTCTCTGAGACAAAAAATAATTAATGAATTTAATTGCAGTGACCATTAGATCCAGTTATATACCAAAAGGAGCACAGCCCTCCATAAATACATTTCCCAATACTTCATTAATTCAGCAGCATATTAAAAATACTCTTTCACAGTTTATACACTCCCATAGTTATAGCTGGCAAATATTTTACTTGACCTCGTCAAGTTTTAGCTGTTTTCAGGATTCTGTTTCATTTGAGCATTCTTTGTATAGAAAGAAAATGTTACAAAGTAGTTGGTTTTCCAGAAAAGAGGCAACTCATTCCTTTTTCAAATAGTCTTGAGCAAAGAACACGTTGCACTTTTTTAGTTTCTAAGTTTGATGAGGAAATAAAGATCTAATAATTTCTGCCACAGTTTCTCCTTTGAAGTAATTCATTATTTGTATTAGGGATACATAATTAATATTTTCTACTAAATAGAACTACTGATTATCATGTTCCCTCTTATGCAGGGTGCCACCTGAACTGGCATTACTCTCAGTCACTTCCTATAGCCTACAGAATAACAGGCATTTTCCTCAGCATGCATTCACAGTTTGTTCCTCTTAATTTAATAGTGAGGCTGTATGATAACTGTGCTTAACTTAGGTTTTCTTTTCTCTAAGCAGAATCCTCACTTGTAATTTTGCTTATTCTTGCATATAAAAATTATGATACATTTCTGCGTTCAAGTCAGTGCATCAGATTCAGTGCTGACAACACTCATTACCTTTGTTATTAATGATGCTTCAAGTTTTCCCATGGGCATGAGAATATCTATTTTCCTGAAACATTAAAGGTGAATTCCAGCCTTTATGGCAGCAGAGAGAACCATGCAAATTGAAGTTCCTTATCTTTCCCATAACTACGTATGATAGTAAAGTATAATCTTTCTGTATTTCCCCTTTCCATTTTCCCCGTTTCTGTTTCCTTCTTTTAAGTTTTACTTTCTCCTCTCCTTTCCACCCTCCACCCCCTCCCATTCCCCTCAGGATAGCTGTGTCATTTTTGGAGCCTTGCTTCTGATTTTTAGAAATTTCAGTTCTTTCCCTCCTCCCTTGCCCTCTGTTGCCACTCCAGAAGGTGTGTACAAAGGTTTGAAGTGGGAGAAAAGAAGGTTGTTGCAACGTCCTGCTTATGTGTGATTTATCAGCTAATCAGATCATCTTCAACACAAATTTTTGCTCTCTGAAGCGTAAAAGCCTCTCTTAAACATGAACCTTTACAAATGCATCCTTAAAAGTATGTCTTACACTTTATTATCCTAGTAAGGTGATAGATTGTTGAATTAAACTATTGCGTGAAAATGTTTATAAATACGGCTTTGTAATCACAGCTTTTCCCACTGAGCAATTTCCTTAGTCTTGAAAGCCAGGTCAATACATTTCCAGAGGAGATTCCTGAGGGATGGGAGGCACTTTGCCAGGACGAGACTGACAGCCCTTTGGGGAGCTGGAGATTTGGGGTCCATAGTTTACTAGCTTCTCATCCTGTCCCTAAAGCAATCCTGCACGACAAAGCAGCAAAATATTTGAATGTGGCTGGGTCTGGCTGTCAACTGCAGCCTGTAAGGATTGTTCAGTGATATTAAGAGCTGGAGGATACCTCTAGTGGTACATGGTATAATTGGTGATTGTGCAATTTAAAGTTGCCTTGGGTAACGATAAAGATTGAGGGTTATTATTGGATAAGGAGAATCATTTCATCATTCTCAAAAAGAGTAATTCACATGACTTTTCCTGGGCAGGTTAAATTGGAGGGGTATATCTTCCGCAATGGAGAGAAGTGTTTAATTTGAAAGATAGTTCTTTGGGAATATTACTTCCAGTGATTAAAGTCGAGATATAATTCAAATTGCCTGAGTCATGCTTCCATTTTTTTTCCCAAATTATGCTACACTGGTGGGCAGTTAGCAATTATATGGGATCTGTCTCTGTGTTAAATCCAGCAGCTTGAAATGCTCTAAGGATTTAAAGTGTTGTTGGGAGAAAAGTTGAGAAATGTTAGAATGTGTGACTTGTACCCAGTTGGCTTTAATAATTATTATTAGCTCTATTTGCATTACTGCAGCCACTGCTTCCTTTCCAAAATTCAAGGGGAAGGGAGTTGTAGCCCACTGCATGCCCTGACAGCTTTTCATGGCAAAAAGGGGCAATGGCATAAAAATAACATTTTCCTTATCTCAGCAAAATGCAGAGGTAAAGTATAGGCAGGCCTGAAGAGTTTTGAGATGCCTGAATGTGACATGAAAAGCTGTGATTTCACTTAAAATAATGACCTTAAATACACACAATCTGTAATTACTCGATGTAAATTTGTTTTAATAACTGATTTAGTAAAAACTGTGCAGATGAATGCTACTCCTGGAAATGAAAGCAATTTAGTTAAAGCAGAGATATTAATCCTTGTTCAACAGAAATTTATTAGCTTGGCAGAGGCTATGTTGCAGCTGGGGCAAAGAAACCATGTCTCTTACACAGCCTTTTTCCTGAACAAGCTAATCTGACTCTGTAGCAGCTTGGGTTTCTATCAGTGATATTCTACTTAATAGCATGTCAGCTGACTTGCAAGTATGTCAAACTGTCATCAAATGCCAATTCATGTTTTATCTTCAACTGTTTGCTTTGCAAGGTCTGCAATTATCTTTTTATAGCAATTATAGTAACTATCCTTCTATCTAGAATTATTTAAAGTAGTATGTGATGAGCAACAGAGGAGCACACCACATTAAAATAATTCAGAAAGAGGTTGACGAGTACAGTTTTGGCAAATACTATAGTTTGGGCTTTGTGGATTGTTTTGGTCCAAGAAGGTTAAAGACTGTTAGAACCCCGTAGTCTTTCATGTGAAATGGCAACATAGCCCATCTCCAGCAGCATCTCAACAACTATTTTTCATCTCTTCTGAGTTTAATCTACTGGAGGATTGGTCATCTGTGACAGATGTCTATTAATACAAAACCCTATGCAGATATTAGCTGGCAAAGATGTTTAGTTCTCCTCCGTACTGAATGTAAAGCATTTTTTCTATCTAGAGAGAGAAAAGATGAAAGTTAAGGGGGTTTTGGAGCATTTCTGAATAGCAGAGGTTAATAGGCTGGGAGTGTGTGCTTTCCTTATTACTCTTGCTTCTTTCTTCTCATCTACACTCATCAATAAATAAATAAGTTAATTAAAAAGCTGTTTCTAAGGGACAAAGTACAGATCCTTAAGACGTATCAAAGTCTCAGTAAAAAATTTAACCACTGGCCTGAAGAAATACACAGATTTACGGATGGATGAAAGCCCTCAGCTTTGCTGGTTTTTATTATTAGAATGAGCTGCACAAGTTGCAATAATAAATGAAAGGTGTATCTCTCCGCCAGAAGCTGTTAAACAAGTGGGCCCATGGCAAGGCCTATTATGCAGAAAACATAAGATGAAAATCCTATTTGCAAAAATATCCAAATTTTCATATATATACTTAATCATAATCCTAGTATTTTGGAAATGTTCCAGATCATCAGGATGTGTAGGAAAAAATATTCAGAATCTAATTAAATGCCCATAGGAGATTCTATCTGATGTTCAACCAACAGTTAATGAAATGTGTGTGTCTGCATGCAGAAATAAGCATATTATTTAATATTTTAACATATTATTTAATGCATTTTGCCATGTTTTATTTTTATGACCTCTCTTTTCTGCATTGCAAGCTGCCTGTGACTCTTTTCCTCACCCAGGCGTCCTCTCCTTCTCCTTGTCCATCATGACCTTTGCTGACCTAACTGCTGGTGGCAATTCTATTCTGAGCTTTCTGCCACAGTCCAAGTTTCTGTGCCAGCAGGTGTATTGGTGATAAGTGCTCCTCTTGTGAGGTTGGTGTGGATTGTCTTCTGTGTTTGGAGAGTAGGTGGTCAGAGGCTGAATAATGGAGGAGGTGTGCTGTACTTCCAGCTCAGCTGTGTCTGGCACTTGCTGCTCTCCAGGGCTCACAGCTGGTGAGTGCTCTGCAAGGCAAGCCCGAGCGAGCAGGTGGTGTGGGGCACCAGCCCACTCTGCATCCTCAACTGAAAAAGAAGGTGGGGAGCTTGCATCAGTGAACGGTCACCTTTGTGTCCTGTGAGAACAAAGCAACATTCTACTAGAAGTAACCAGTTCTGCTTGCAAAATGCAAGTTGAACTCTGGTGAATGTTTTGTTCGTGGTTGTTCCTTATTTGGCTTATCTACAGGGAATCAATTAAAAATCTTAATTGTGATCAACATAGGTCTTTGAAAGGGACTTGTGAAAAAGTCCTCATCTCTATCTCTGCACAAATTAATAAAGGAAGTTAAATACTGATTTATTATATATATAATTATTATTATATTCAGTGGTGTTTACAGACAGGATATGTAGGTGCTCATATTCAAGTACAGCCCAACACTGCAGGTAGCTTTAATGCGGCTGGGTACAGTAATTCACTCAATCCACAACAATGCATTTTGTGAAGAGTAAATTAGAAAAGGAAAAATGTTTATTTCTTAACAAGCTTCACTCATCTGAGAATTAAAGATTCACAAAAGCTTAAACTGTTAAAAAGTATTTTCAGAATTAGTGTTTTCATTGGTCCTTCAGGTGGTCATTCAGGATGTTTAAGACTATGCAATAAATTAAAAATAGCTATGGTGAGCAGTTGTGGAGAAGTCCTCACTGTTGTTTTCACAGGAGTTAACACATATTCATTAGTAGAAAAATTTAATTTTGCCTGCTTAGTTTTTAAAAAAAAAATAAATAAGCACTAGCAATCACAGAAAACAAAGAGTGGGTGATTGGTTCCTATTATTTTTCTTTTTAATATGAACATGAGTCCTACAGCTCTGTGATTCAGTTTCATAATTTCCTCCCATTTAACCTAAGTGGCTGTTTTGGGAAAGATTCCTTTCCTTGAAGAATAGTTCATGTGTGGGTTTAATATGTTCTTGCAGAAATTTATTATTGTTTTCTTTTATAATCTTGGCAGAGTTTCAGTAATTATATCTTACTCTCTTTATTTAAACTTTTCCAGGTCTTAAAGTTAACAGTGTTATCACCTGTTTTAGCAGTCTACTTTCTTCAAACTTTCAGGTATTCTCTTTTAAATGAATTAAATTTGTATTTAAAAATAGAGTTGTGGTTCCTCTGCCTGTATAAACAAATTCTGGTCTTCCCATTATTAACAGTCCATCTGCTGTAGATATTTCCAGTACACTGTAATGGGGCTCTTCCTCTTCTCACAGGGGAAGTACAGTTGTCAGATTGAGGAAAAATCTGTAGAAAGGCAATCCATTGCTAAAAGTGGTACAGGTTATTCTACAGGGTTGAAATTATCTGAAATAGCAAATAGAGTATTTTTAAATTCCCTCACCTTCCAGTGTTTGTTAGGGGGATGAGGAAACTTCTGGTGCACTTTAGCTCCTCAACCTTTTAGTCATTTCTGATGAGGAAAAAGGGTAAATAACATAAATATGTAGTGATCATAAATAGGGATAGACTTACACATTTATATAGCTATTTACAAATGGCATGCATATAGAGAACAGACTGACAACAAAGCTGTTATTAATATAGTTACAATATAGTTTCTGCTGCAAAATTGTCATGGCACCAGCTAGTCTCAAAATAGTATCATAGTTCTAACTCCATCTTTATTAGCATGTTACTTTGTCTATAAAATAAAATATCCATCACTTTTCTAATAAAATTCTGGTTTATGTGTGTATGAAATACCTTCTGTTGAGTAAAGTATCAATTAAGCAGTGAAGTGCAAACTCAAGTAACTTGTTTGAAATTATGCTAATTACCACTCTTAAGGTCTTTATTAGTGCTAAAGTCTTTAGATGTAAACTGAGGGGATAAACACTTCATCTTACAGAGAGCACCTTTCACGTGGTACTACCATTAGTTGCTGCTTCCCAAGAGCCAGGGCACTTTGTCTCAAATTCTCCCTTTTCCCTACATAAATTCTCTCTTCTCTTCATGTTACTGAAATAATACAGAGCTTGTTGGAAACTACCTTACTGCTAATGAGAATATGGCACCTCTTCAAAATGATGACCATTGGAAAATGCAAAGTACTTTCAGTCAGAACACTGAAGGAAATAGAATTGCTTGTGTCTGAAAACAAGCATAGGACTTTTTCAGATTTTAAGTAGAAGCAAAGAAAATTCTGCTCTTCTTTCTGTACCCCAAAATGAAAATGTAGGAAAAATAAGTGAAGGAGGTTTTGGCCACTTTTCTCTATCTCTGTTTCATTTTTCTTTAAATTTCAGAAAAGCTCTGCAGGAATTTTATATCAAATTTCCATTTTACAGAGGTAGTTGTGACAATATAGAATGCTGCAATGCCAAATACCTTCTGAAGCCTATGAATTTGTTTACATCAAAAGTCTCACACTGTAGGATTCTGGATGAATTTTACACTTATTGTTTACCTGAGCACAAAGTTTATATATCTGCACTGTTTTAACCAAACTGATTGTATGTGTATGCAGGTGTATATCTAGGTATGCATACAGACATATGTGTATACATACACACAACATAAATAAATCTTTCTTCCTTAATTAGCATGGACATCCTTAAGGTATTTGAGAAAATAAGGCCTCTTTCTTCAAGAGGAAGAAGCCAGGCTAATGAAGGAAACTTCCTGTTGCAGTAGCTTGTAAGCCCTTGATTGTGAACAACAGTAACGGACTGCACTTGTTAATCCATTTATTGCAATATTGTCTTGCATCTCTACCCGTGTGACAGCTGAGAGGCTGGCTCACAAATGACCATTGCAAGGAATTGTGATGTTTGAATATAAATATTTGGAATGTGGAAAGAGAAAGACGGAATAAAATCTGGGGTGGTTTGAAGGGGGAAAAGTAGAATAAATAGATGTGGGGGTGAATTTTATGGAAAACGTTATGTCAGTGCCCAGATTTTTCCCAAGAAGATGTGTAGGTGGTTTTCCCAGTCAGACTTGATGAAGAAATGGCAACTATCATGTAAAGAATTATTCTGTACTATAGAGTAATGAACTAAAAGAAGACCATTTCTCATTTTAGGTCACTAGATTATGTTGATCTCTGGTATTTATGTTTGATACATGAGTAGATGGAAACGGAAAAAGTTGGTAGAGTCACCAACTTTTTCCCAGCTCTGTTCTGTTGGGGTTTTCTTTTGACGATAAATAACAATTTTCTTCCCAGAAAGCCAAGGAATATTTCCTGTCTACGTTAATGTTTAATTAAAAATAACGAGTCAATGTCCATGTTTCTACTGCAGTGTGATGTGGCCATTGTTTGAAAGAGTCATGTATGAACAGGGATGTGGAGAAAATAATGGAATAATGCAACAAAGAGAACAAAACTGAGATGGCAAATGTTATTACTAAACTTCAGATTCTTCATCTGTGATGCTTAAAATGTGTTTCTTTTACCTTTGTGAGGTGATTTTCGTTTATGTAGTGCTAATTTTGTAGTCTATATAGCATAGCAGAAGTCACAAGGAGGCCCTAGGTTCTTTAAAATTCTGTCCTGTAGTGCATAACTTATATTTACATGTGAGTGATACTGCAGAGATGTTCTGGGCTGAAGCAAATTGCCAAAGTAAAGTTCCATGTTCTCCTCTCGAAAGACCCCACTTCTTTTGGACCTGCAGAAAGCTGTTTGTCTGTAATGCTGCTGCTGAAGAGCATGCTGAGTCATACAGCACAAATGTAGGCTTTGTCCTCCCATGGCTGTATCAATTATTCTTTCCTCCTGTATTACTTAATGATACACCAACTCTTTCCACAAAGTGTGCGTGACTCAGGGCTTCATCGTGCTGTTGCCCCTGAACTATTCTTCTCTTTCTGAATCACAGCTTGGAGGCTTGGAAAGGACTTGTTAGGGAAGAAGTTTGAGAAGACCACATTGCACTGTACTTGTAATATTAGGTTCAATTCTTAAAATGGCACTTTTGTTTAAACAGCTTTGTTATTAATACATTGACAACTTAATCTGGAAATGTTTAGGGCTTCAGCTTTAAAGAAACCAAAGAAGTTCAAAGTTTCTGTTGAACCTCTTTTAACCCAAAAAAAGTTCTAGAATTAGATGAAATTAGATGTTTTCCTCATTAGTTGATTGGATTGAGTTCAGAAACACTATGTATTAAGCCTTCCATTCATGATTTTTCAGCATTTCTAATTAGAAATAATAAGCTGAAGTGAAATAAAAGAAGAGCTGGATTTTTAAAAATTTTATTTGCAAAGGTTTAGTAAAAACTAATAATTAAATACCCCGATAATCCACATTTGCTCTTATCTTAATTTTTGGGTGTTTGAATGGCAAGCTGTTTTCTGGAGTTTTTTTAGCTTTTCTTCTATCAACAAATAAATTTAGAAAGTAATCTAATGTGAATCACTAAGACTTTCAAATAAGATATATGAAATTTGTGAAACAGCCTACATAGCCTACATTGCTCATATGTTACAAACTATTTTTCTGCAGGTTCTTCTCATCTTGTCCTACAAATTTGCAATGGCTTTAATGTAAGGAGGGGGGGGAAAAAAGATGAAGGCAAGAAAACTAGCAGTATTGGGGGGTTACTGTCAGTTTAAATGCCAAACCTTTTAACAAAGGGTTTTTCAAAGAATACTGATCAGGTTTTTTATTTTATCTGGTGGTAAGAGACTCAAAGCTTCAGGGTCTAAACCCAACATTAGTGTTGCAACTTTAGTAATAATATACACACAACCTCATTCTTCTGTGTCTTTTTGTTTGGTGGGGTTTTTAAAATTTTCCTAAATGATAACACACACCTGAAAAAGTATTTGTTATGATCATTCAAATCATAAGAGTCTCTTGCACATCTTTGCAAGGAACTGATAGAACTAGCATATATTGTGTTTAAAATAGACCTTAAAAACTGAATTTTCCAAGTTTTGCAACCTGGATTCTGGTCAAGATCGTCTCTGTAGCAACGCAGCTTTGATGTTTCAGGGTCAAACACACAAGACTATATTTTGACAGCAAGGGTGTGTCTGTGATGAGGCTGTACATGATCAAGCTGCTGCTTTGGAACCTCCCTGTATGTATCTTCACAGAAGTTGGCCCAGAGTCCTTCCTAGACACTATTGGCAGTTTCATGTTGGAGTTGTGTGTAACAGCAGTGTGACCATAGACACATAAATCATTCTGGATGTCCTCCAGACTGCTTCCAGAACTAGTCAGCTCTAGTCTGGTGTTGATAAATGTGTACAAAGAGGATCCACATGGGGAGCAATGATGTATGTGGCACCCCTGGACATGATCCTCTGTTGGCAGTGTTGGGGAGAATTGGACACAGGACTTGAAGGGATACTAAGTAAGTTTGCAGATGATACAAAATTGGAAGGAGCTGTTGACTCCCCCAAAAGCAGGGGCTCCTGAAGAGAGACCTCAAAATATTAAAGAGATGGGCAATCACTACCCATATGAAGTTCAACAAGGGCAAATGCCATTTTCTGCACCTGGGATACGGCAGCCCTGGTTGTGTGTATGGAAGGAGAGGCTGAAGAGCAGCCTCGTGGAAAGGGACCTGGGGGTCTT